>CAUYQV010008175.1:0-32078 GCA_963574575.1 Galagoides demidoff
TTTCTCAGCTTGCCTTGCAGCTGACACCAGGCACATTCCTGTGATCTAAGTTCTGCCCCTGTGGGGCACCTGGGCTCAGAAGAAAGTCACAAGAGGAAGTAAGTGTCCAATGTGGAGCTTTATGATCAAGGTGGCAGCAGAGGCATCTGGCAATCGGGGCACAGGTGACAGAGATTCTGACTGCCATGCCCAGAAGCAGTGGCCATGGGGCCTTGCCAGAGGGAATCCCCAAAGACAGTTTGAATTTTTTTCTTTATTATCTACCCCAGGATTCTTTGAGCTCTCTTCTTAGACTTTTTAAAATATTTATTTATTTATTTATTTTGAGACAGAGTGTCACTATGTCATCCTGGGTAGAGTGCCGTAGCATCACAGCTCACACCAACCTCAAACTCTTGGGCTTAAGCCATTCTCTTGCCTCAGCCTCCCAAGTAGCTGGGACTACAGGTGCCCCCCACAATGCCCGGCTAATTTATGTTGAAGTTCCCATTTTTGTTTGGCAGACCTCGGCTGGGTTTGAACTCGCCAGGCCCCGTGTATGTGGCTGGTGTCCTAGCCTCTGAGCTATAGGTGCCAAGACTTTTTGAATTTCTAATTTTAAAAAATTTAACTTCAAATAATCTGAAACTTACCAAAAAAGTGCAAATGTATTACATAGACTTTGCCCATATTCAAGCCTTCTAAATATTAGCATTTTATATAATAATAATACAATTATCAAAAGTAAGAAATTAACCATGATACATTAACATTATCTAATTTAGTGACCTTATTCAAATTTTATCAATTGCCCCACTAATGTCCTTTTTCTGGTCCAGGATCACACGTTGTCCTTAGTCATCGTGGCTCCTTGAGTCCGGTCCAGTTGTTCAGTCTTTCTTTTTCTGTCATGATCTTGACATTTTTGAGGGGTATTTGTCAGTTATTTGTTGAACATTCCTCAATTTGGGTGTTTCTGATGTGTTCTCACAATTCAATTCAGGTTCTGCATTTCTGCATGAAAGCCACAGAAATGAAGGTGTGTCCTTCTCAGCCCATTGTGTCAGGAGTCACAAGTTGTCAATATTCCCCTTTTCTGGTTATTTTAATGTTGATCACCATATATATATTTCTGTTTTCTTTTTTGTAGAGACAAAGTCTCACTTATCACCCTCAATAGAGGGCTCTGCCATTACAGCACAGAGCAACCTCCAACTCCTAGGCTTAGGTGATTCTCTTGCCTCACTCTCCCAAGTAGCTGGGACCACGGGCACCTGCCACAGTAGCCTGCTATATTTTTTTTTTGTAGTTGTCATTGTTGTTTGGTAGGCCTAGGATGGATTTGAACCTACCAGCTCCCGTATAGTATATGTGGCTGGCATCCTACTTGCTGAACTACCTAGGCACCAAGCAAACAAAGAGATTTTATTTAGAAAGAACAAAGAGAACGTTTAGAGCACTTCCAAAGAGACCTGGAAGTAGGTCATTCTCATGAAGGAGAAAAGATGAGAGAGACCTACAGTATTATTTTAATACTGCTGGGGCCCAAACTACATACTGCTATATGACTTAATGTAGCCTCTTCTCCCATGATTTTTTTTTTTCCCGAGACAGGGGCTCTCTCTGTCTCCCTGGCGGGAGTGCAGTCGTGTCATCATAGATCACTGCAGCCTCAAACTGCTGTGCTCAAGTGATCTCCTGCCTCAGCCTCTGGAGTAGCTGGGACTACAGACATGTATGTACCACAATGCCTGGCTATTTTTTAGAGACAGGATCTTGCTCTGCCTCAGGCTGGTCTGGAACTGCTGAGCTCAAGCAATCCACCTGCCTTGACCTCCCAGAGCGCTGGGATTACAGACATGAGCTACCATGCCTGGCCTTATAGTTTTTATAGTAGAAGTTGTAGACCATAAACTGAGAAAGGAAAGACATTTTTCAGCAAATGTGATATACATGTACAAAGAGTTAACATATTTCCCATACACATAATACATATAATATATTTCTTATATAAACTATTAACATTGGCTGGACTCACAGGTGTCTCACACCTGTAATCCTAGCACTCTCAGAGGCCAAGGAAGTGGATTGCTTGAGGCCAGTAGTTGGAGACCAGCCTGAGCAAGAGCAAGACCCCATCTCTAGAAAAAGTAGAATAATCAGCCAGGTGTGGTGGTGCATGCCTATAGTCCCAGCTACTGGGGAGGCTGAGACAGAAGGATCACTTGAGCCCAGGAGTTGGAGGTTGCTGTGAGCTATGATGATGCCACTGCACTCTACCCTGGGGAAGCAGAGTGAGACTCTGTCTGAAAACAAATTTTTTTTTGAAAAATATCTCAGTGATCAAGAAAATGTAAGTTACATGTAAAATAACATACTGGCGGTGTTATATTGACCTGTTAGTTAGCAGATTTAAAAAATGTCATACTCAGAGCTACATACAGTGTGTGCATTGAGGGAGCTGGCATTTTCAAACATTGCTCCCAGTAATGAAAGAAATATGGTGGCATCTACTAAGAAACAGAAAAAAAGGCTCATATTTTTAATACAGTAATTAAGTTTCTCTGAATTGATTTGTTTTGCTTTTGAGACAGCGTCTCACTTTCTCATCCCAGTAGAGTGCTGGTTTCACAGCTCACAACAACCTCAAACTCTTGGGCTCAAGCAAGTCTCTTGCTCAGCCTCCAGAGTAGCTGGGACTACAGGCACCTGCCACAACACCCTGCTATTTTTAGAGAGGGGATCTTGTTCTGGTTTCGGCTGGTCTTGAACCGAGCTCAGGCCATCCATCTGCCTCGGCCTCCCAGAGTGCTCGGATTAGAGGCCCGAGCCACCACGCCCGGTCTGAATCAATTTCCAGAACAGAATCTGAAGGGCAATCCATACTGGTGACTGCGTTGTTACTGAACTTGGTGGAGGAAACATTGAAAAGGCAATTTGATGACTCAGTCTCCACATCATGTGTCCTTCCGTGGCATTTCCTGCCTGCAGAGCTGGTGGCAAGGGGGAGAAGCCGAGTTCAGGCTGTGCACATCCTGAGTGATCCCTTTTTCATTTGAATATCTTGGAGCAATTTGTTCAACCTCCCAAGCTCTGTTTTCAGGAATGAAGTCCCAGGAACCGTGGCTGGTCGCCTGTGCTGAGTGGCGGGCGCATGCGCACTGAGCACCGCCGCCTTTCTGAAATCCCACTCAATTCCTCCGCCTCCCCCCATATGTGTGTGCCTATGGCCCACACTCCTGGTGGCACTAGCCCGTTTGAGTGTAACATAAGTGACATTTTTTTTTCATTATGATGCCTTAAATTAATGTCAATGTGAAAATAGTGATTTTACAGCTATCATGGCTCAAGTGAAACAAGGGTAGAGGGAATTGATTTACAGTTTTTAAATGACTCGACGTAAGCACTTTGTTTATGGCTGGCGGAAGGGAGTGTGGAGTGTGTTAGAGGGCATGGCCTGGGAATGGCCTTCACGCTGTCGCTGAGTCTGGCTGCCACCATCAGGCCCTGGTTCCCCCTAGAGCAGTGATTTTCAACCGGTGTGCCTCAGAAATTTTTAAAAATCATGAATTCAATTTTGGGGGGAAAGAAGTCCAAAGCACAGTCAATGGCATGGAATTTGCTTTAGGTGGACTAAGTGAGGGAGCGGGGATTTAAAGAGTTTGATCATCTGAAATGGTGAAAAGGTTGGCAGCTGATTCACTTCACTAGACAAGGTAGGGAGACCCTAAGCCCTCCTCTCAAGGCAGGGGCTGAAGCTAAGGCCAGGAATGATGTCACATAAGTGTTGCTGAGGTCACAGAAGGTTGCCTGGCCTCCCCTCTGGCTCCTTGATTGCCACTCAGTCTCCCCAGCCAGCTGCCTCCTGCACATATCTGCACACGCACAAAGGGGAGGAAGGCTCAGAGACCATTCGGCCACTCTTAGGTACACAAAAGTGGTGGGGGAATGGGGGATGAGTCAGTACCTGGGACCTACCTGGCATTTCCAGTGCTGGGAAGGGGAGGTTCATGTGCTGAGGCAGGCGGCATCGGGGTGAGGGGTACAGGGGAGGGGGCAGCAGGAACAAGGGGATTTGTTTCTCTTGCCCACTGATTTAATCTTCACCTTCATCCTCATTCCACGTCCATCCTCCCTTCTACTCCCTTGTCCCTCCTGACACTCCCCTGCCCCACTGCCCACCCCCGACCTCTAGCTGACCATGGCATCCGAATCAGAGAAAACATTCCAGCGGTTCGCTGTCCTTGGAGACTCCTCTAGCAGTGGCACTGAAATGAACAACAGGAACTTCTCCAAGCTGTGCCAGGACTGTGGCATCATGGATGGCAAGACGGTTACCTCTGCAGATGTGGACACTGTGTTCAACAAAGTCAAATCCAAGGATTCGGGAAACATCACATTTCAGCAGTTCACGGAAGCAATGAAGGAACTGATCCAGAAGCGCTTCAAGTAAAAGAGCTCAGACATGAAAAACATAAATCATAGTAGAAAAAATGAATAAATACAACTACATTATCTGAAGAAGTTCTGACCATCATTAAAAAATAAAAATACAATTCACAACTGGGTTCTCATAATTATAAATTATATAAACCGTCAAAAATTAACCTTTAGAATACATAGTTGAAAATTTTAATAATTAATACAAATAGAAACTCTTCATTAGAAAATAGTCAAAAATGAAGAAAAGTTATTTCATAGGTTAATATATCTAATATACACATAAGAATATATTTAATTTCATTAATAAGAAAGAAATTAAAATCAATGCCACAATTAGGAATCATTTTAGACTCATAGAATTATCAAAAATTGAGAAAATATGATAATTATTGTTAGAAAGAATAAAGACTAAGGGGAATGCTTATTATTTGCTGTTGAGCGTATATGTTACTTCTTATTAGATTCTAATAAGAGTTTCAGAAATTGTAAAGTGTCATCGATTAACCTAAATAGTGGCTTTTTTCTTCCTCACATAGCATTAGAAGTCCATCAGTAGCATGGAGAGAACCATTATCATCTGTCTCTTCTGCAGTGAAGCCAGAAGAACATGAGAAGGAGAAAGGTGTATTTCTCTTTTTCCTGACCGCACATCACCTCTATGTACATTCTATGGATCAGAACTCAGCCACTGAACTTTAAGACAAACTGAGCAATAGGTAGTGTGTATCTTTACCAGTCTCTATTTCAGACAGGAAGAATTTACAGTCATCTTTGGCAAGAATTTTATATTACTTGACAAGCTGGGGAAGCATAAACCTGATAAACCACTAGTGTTAGGTACATACCCTAGAGAAGCACATATTTACAAAGAAACATGGGTGGGAATTTCAAAACAGCATTTCCAGAGGAAAAAAAAGTAGCCAAATACATAAATGTTTATTAAATGTAGGGTGAATAAAAAACTACATATTCCATAGAATACTGTAAAGAGCAGAGGGGATTTTTAACATAATATTAAACAAATTGAGCTAAATGTATGTTATAACATTTGTATTGTATACAAGATATATTCTTCCAGCAGTTATTTTATTCTGTAGTTGCTATACTATTCAAAATCTATCTTTAAAATTATCTCTCAATTGGGTTCTACAGACCTTACAATTTGGTTAAAAGGTGCTATTTTGTTTCATGTTTGGATTCAGAACTTGGAAAGCTTAAGAGCTAATTATCTACTTCATTGTTGCTCTGGCATATGTGAGCTGTATTTGATCATCTTATAACCCAGCTTACTTCATTCTGAGAGCAACAGTCAGTAATACATACCCGTAAGACACGCATGGATTCATTTGCATACTGGCTTTCAAGGTTATGTTCCCATAATAAGTATCGCTTGAAGAAAAAATCTTATGTATTTCATGTATTAAAATTCTATTGCTCAGTTGACATATAAGTTTACATTTACTCATGCAAGAGTAAATTTAATGATGATCATAAAGTATACACAAAAACAACTGTTAAGAATTTTCAAATAGTTAAAAAGGAGATAGAGTGCCACCATGACAATTAGCTATGGACTATTAGCTAGAACATTTTATGGATAACACTACATCCTCTTTGAGCCAACAAATGTATATGTACATTTAAGTATCAATTCCAGGCAGAATAATAGAGATTATGATACTTGACATATTTGCATTAAAAAAATCTTATGAAAGCTTTATCTTTACTTTTATTTAATTTCAATTAAGCCAAAGATCTTTCAAGTCCAATTACAAATTTCTTCAAATTTTGTGAAGATGAAATAAAAGCAGAATGTTAACCTTGCCACCACAATATTTCCTGAGCAAAAATTCCAAAGTTGTATCCCACACATAATAAAGAACAAACAGAGGGTGAAAAAGAAAGGATGAGATGTTCCTCCAGAAATGCCTGTTGAAAGTGACTGTGTACAGTGTCACAACTGAGCAGTGCAGTGGTTACTGGAGCAATTCTGAAGTGCACCATAATTAAAAATGACTACTAAATTTTAATTATAACTTTATAGTAATAATTATTTATAAAATAACATTTCATATTTATTTTTCTATCCCAGAAGTTTATTTTGTAGCATAGGCAAAATCTCGTTTTAGCTTTTGCTCATTTGGCATTAACAAAAATGTGTACTCACTGCCTTATAATTTATCATTAAAGCCCATTGCCTGGGCTTGCTCCTTAAAGAATAATTAATTAGAATGGAACATTTTCTTTTTTCTTTTAGATCTGCCTACCCTAATTTATAAAGTCAATTTCTCTTTATTAGCCTAATCAATCCTTCTTCCTTTATTTTTCATTCATTTTCTCACTGTTCCTAAGCAGACAGTAAGTCTGAGGTACATATTTCAAACTACTCTGTTTTTTTTTCTTTGTCTTACTGAATAAATTTTATTCACTAAACCAGACTATTTCAGGCACAGATATTTTTGTCAACTAAACTTTTGGTATTTCAATTTCATTCAGATGTTCTTCTACTTTAACAATAAAACATAGCACACTGTGTTTATTTTAAATGTTTCTTTCTATTTGTTCAAGAATAAAATCCACCCTCCATCTGTAAGTGAAAGCACAATTTGAGTCTATGAATGCTAAAGCTTTGGTCCAATTTATGTAATTAATAAATCTGTAAAAGTTGAGATCATATGGCGAGGTTTTAGACTTGAGCACATGGAAAAGCACTTAATTCCATAAGATTGGACTATCCGTTTTTTTTCTTTCCCCCTAAATATAGTTCAAAATGACATTAACAGGAATAGAACTAGGGGCTACTGAAGCAGCATTACCTACTTATGTCTCACATATAACACACTTACTGTTTACCTCTATTCCTCATGATTCTTTCTGCTATTGCAAGTTTATAAACTCAGCATATGGCTGAGAAAACTGCAAAAGTTTTTTTTTTTTCCCCCCTTTTTGCCTAATGCACAAATGCTTGGAAACCTCACACACTTGGAGATGCAACTTGTTTTAATATAGGCCTTCATCGAGGACTAAAGCTCGCTCTTCTTTGATCATTTAATCCTTGTGTCAGAAGAGCCTGTTTGGTTAAAAGCTAAACCGGTGTCGGGTCAGAGTAAGGTCAACCATCCAGAGGCTACCATTGTTTATGCTTACTGAGGCCTGTCCTGACCAAAACATTTAAAAATCTACCAAAAAATAAACTGCTGCAAGCTGCAAAGGTCAAAAACCCACATGACCTATAAAAACATTGAAATCTGACGTCTCTTGGCCTGGATGTGCCAAAAACATGATGTTTCCTTCCTTAAATACTAGCTTAAGTTTTCATCCAATGATGCAAGATATTATAAATAGCAACACTAACCCCTATGCCCCAGTTAGAAATTAGTTGAGTGACAAAAAAACCCATAAAACATTAAATGGAGATCAAAGTACAGTGTTGTTATTGATAAGGCTGAATTAGAGGATTCAGCTTAGATATGAAGCTACAAAGAGATCCCTAGAATCCTGTGCATTAGTTGAAAGTAATTTTAAGTTCAGATATGGTTGAGTCAAGCATACACACAATCCTTTCCTGAACTCCCCATCAAAACACCCTCTCCCTCCTTGTGATTGTTAATCTTATGTATCAGCTTGACTGAACTAAGGGATGCCCATATAGCTGGTACAACATTGTTTCTGATTGTGTCTTTGAGGATGTTTTAGTGTTACCGGATTTTTGATACTGAATTTCCAGGCTCTTGGTCTGGGGGGTTTGAAGAACGAAGCGAGGGACCACAGGATAGGTTTTATTCAACAGGTATAAGTGTTACAGCTCTTATAACAAGCCAAACCTCCTTGTAGAGTAGAATTAGCAGTAAGATAGGTTTTATAATATGAGTGTTACAGCTCTTATAAAGGGGCAAACCTCCTTGCAAGTGTTTACAGCTCTTACAAAGGGGTGAACCCCCTTGTGAGTGTTTACAGCTCCTACAAAGGGGCGAACCCCCTTGTGAGTGTTTACAGCTCTTTCAAAGGGGCAAATCTCATAGAGCAGTATTGAAGTGTTACAGAGCCACACCTCTTTGCTCTTCTCCTGAGATCTGCCCAAGTCTGTGCTCAGGGTCTCTGGCTTATATAGGGGAAGTTGTTCAATGAGCTTTTGGGTCTTGAAAATAGACTAATCGTGAATAGGTTTTGAAAACGGACCAATCAAGGATGCACTGGAGGAATCGCCAGAAGTCCACGTGAGGAGACAGCATGGGGCCAGTGTCTTTCCCCGCACATGTTCAGTTCTTTTGGCTACTGGAGCCTCCGTTGGAGGAGGGAAGCTCCCCCTTTTGCTCCAGCCTGCTGGTTTTTGTGCCAGCTGCCGCTAAGGCAGAGCCGACAGGTCCTCTAGTGCTGCTCTACTGGAGCCTTTGGTGGGGGAGGGAAGCTCCCATCCACTTGCTCCAACCTGCTGGTTCCTCTGCCGGCTGCTGCCACCAAGACAAAGGTGGCAGGTCCCCAAGCCTCGCTCGGCTGAGCTGGCTGGGGTGCCACTTTTCCGGTATCATTAGGAGGAGATCAGCATAGGAATTGATAGGCTGAGTAAAGAAGATTGCTCTCACCACAGCCAGTGGAAATTATTCAATTCACTGAATATCTGAAAAGAACAGAGAGTCAGAAGAAGGGAGAATTTCCTCTCTCTTGCATGAGCATCCATCCCTGCTTTATCTTGGACATTGGTACATCTGGTTTGCTTGCCTTCAGATTCAGATTAGGATTTATACCATTGGCTCAACTTATTATCAGGCCTTAAATTTTAGACTAGAATTACCCTACAAACTTTCCTGGGTTTCAAGCTTGTGGATGGCATATTGTGAAACCCCTCAGACTCGATAATTGTTTCTTTGAGGATGTGTAACCCCTCAATCTCTTGTAATAAATCTCTTTCCATAAATCTATGTACATCCTAATGGTGGGGTTTCTCAGCAAAGCCCTTATTAATACATTTCTACATCAGGGAAGAAAGTATGAGGCTACCAGGATAAATTGAAACACATAGTTTTCATCCTGGAGTTTGCAGTATTGATTTTTTCAATTCTATGGATATATATGGAATGGGAAATAATGATATTTATCTCGCTAGGTGTTATCTGAGCTTTCTGGGTGTGTGTTTTGGTGTCTGCCATTAATTTTGGACAATTCTCAGTAATTACTGCTTCAAGTATTTCTTTTATTCTCTTCTCTTTTTATTCTCCTTCTGATATTCCAATGTGTCTATGTCACTCCTTTTATAATTTTCCCACAGTTCTTGGATATTTTGCCCTTTTTAATTTGTTTCTTTATTAATTGAGGTCTGAGAGTTGCAGTTCTTTCAGTTGCAATCCCCTGTTATACGTGAGCTGTGTTGACATGATCACAAGGTGTGTGTGGGGGCATTTTCTATAATCTTGACTGGGTCTCTGTCTTTTAGTGCAAGTGTCCTCTTGTTTTGTGGTCTTCACCAGTGTTTCTCTGTTTTAGTTAATCCCCAGTTAAGTGACACAGGAAGGTTAGAGGGGCAAGGGTTTGGCATTATTCCTTTTCCCAAGCTAAATGCCAGAGGGGATTGGAGTTGGAGACTTCCCTTCATCCATGTTGGTTAGGCTCTGTCAAAAAACAACATTGTCCAGGTTCTGGTTTATGGTTTCCCTTAAGGAAAGCAGAATGTTCTAAGCCTATTTTAAAATGATCACTTTCCTCCTCTGTCTTCTAGAGGAACAAAGGGATTTACCTCCAGTTTTCACTGTGCAAAGCTAGTGTGGCTCCTGGAGGTAAAACTCATGAAACTGTGTGAGGCCCCTAATTTTAAGTCTCTTGGATTTTTTTTTTAACTTTTAAGGTAGTTCACCTTAATCCTCCAGCAATTCATCAATTATAACTTAAGTGTTCCTACCATTACTAGTTCTGCCACAGGTTTCTGCTTCTGGGTAGCTGGCTGCTCCAAGCAAACTGATTCTATCTACAACTCTCCAGTTTTCATAGTGTTAGTTTCCCTTGTGAGTTCAATTTTTCTGAAGGGTCTAAGAACAGTTGTGGATTTTCAGTTTATTCAGCTTTTTTCTTCTTGTTAAGACAGCAGTGATGATTTCTAAACTCTTTTTTTTTTTTTTGAGACAGAGCCTCAAGCTCTCACCCTGGGTAGGGTGCTGTGGCATCACAGCTCACAGCAACCTCCAACTCCTGGGCTCAAGAGAGTCTTCTGCCTCTGCCTCCCAAGTAGCTGGGACCACAGGCACCCACCACAATGACTGGCTTTTTTTTTTTGGTTGCAGCCATCATTGTTGTTTGGTGGGCCCGGGCTGGATTTGAACCCACCACCTTAGGTGTATGTGGCTGGCACCTTAGCCACTTGAGCCACAGGCGTGGAGCTGATTTCTAAACTCTTTATGTGTCAGACTGGAAACCAGAAATCAAGACATCTAGTTAGTTATTTTTAATTGGAAAAAAAAATTTAGGCAGAAACAATAGTCAAAACTTTGAGGAAAACTGTGCAATGGCAGAAAGCTTACCTAAATATATAAATCTCAAATCATTATAAAATATGCAGTATTGATAGAAAGTAAACTAACAAATAGGTCAAGACAGAATGGAAAGATCCTCAAAATCTAAACAGATAAAAGGAATTATGTTAAATTTTTAAAAAGTTAGAAAAGGGAGCATTCAATGTACTCAATATTGATATGAAACTAATACATGAACAACTACACACCAATACAAAAGAAATACACATTTAAATTCTACAAGAGGGGAGAGTAGAAGGGGTATGTGGTAAGCTCTCACTGCAATGTGGTACACCTTCTGGGTGAGGGACTTAACTACAACTTTAATTTCACTAACAAATGAAAACAACATCTCCTGACTGTATGTACTCTTATTTGAATTTGAAATTTAAAAAATAAATTGTTAAATAGAAGTAATTATAAATGATTATTTGATTTTGACGGCTTTACAGCCATTCAAATCATAACACTAAAAAGCCATCCTAATCATAATACTAAAATATTAAAGGTAAAGATTTATAAATTTGAATACATAAAATGGTAAAAGATAATTCCCACAAAATTTAAATCTAAAAGATAATGTTTTAAGAACAGGTAACAAAATAGGAAGAAAAGTATTTACCATGGATCACCAAATGATAACACCCTTGTTATTAAACATTAAAACACTCTTCTCTCCTCTAATTACAAAAATAAATAAATAAAACACTCTTCTCAAAAATAAGAAAGATTAAAGATATGTATTCTAGAAAAAAATACCTTCAGGATGCGGCAGTTAACTATAATGGCCAACAAACACATAAAATATTAAATTTTCCCAATGGTAATCAACTATTCACATGAAAACACATTGCATTTTTTTAATATTTCTTCTTTCTTCCTACTTATTTATGTCTTTTTCCTTATTTAGAAAGTATTTCATATTCTACTAATAAAGGGGTGAATTGGGATAATTTTCAAAAGGCTATTTTGCGAAGCATACTGATTGCATTTGAATGTTAACATTTTTTGAGCCTTAAATTTGTCTTCTAGGAACATAATCTAAAGAAATAAACAACACATAACTATTACATACACATAATAATAAAAAAAGAAATTAAAATAAAAGAAATAAAACTATTGAAAATATTTTTGTATGATATTTCTCATCTAATTTGAAGTATTTCTCTTTGATATCATTTATAAAGTATATCATTTATTTTTGGCAATTCATTTTAGCATAAACTGTTTTCAGTGACTACAAAATTATGACACATTGTAACGGAAATATTTTTATTTTGTCTTTATAGAAGCATTTTAAGAAAATTTCAGTTGGTCAAAATCTATGAGTTATTTAGTTCACTAGAATGACCCTGTCATGCATGAAACATTAAAATATGAACATTTATTTTAAAATAAGACATTTGAAGTCTTGATGTCAAAATATTAAAAATGGAGAAAGGGTGAAAAAATAAGAAATGACATTTGAAAACTTTCCAAAGTAATCTCAACTACCCTCAAGAAGTCTAATAACGGGTGAAAAGATAAAATTGTTAATTTAAACAAGCAGCAATAGTGATGTCATCCTGTAGCATTTGTGGAGATGCAACACAAATGGATAAAACTATTCATATTCTTATAAAGAAAGAGAAGACATCTAAAAGAGGCTATGCTAAATAGATAGTATGAATGATATATGAAACTTGCTAAATACCAACCATAAATTCAGGATTGTTAGTTTCAAGAATAAATTTGTAAGAATCCCACATATGCTAAAGTTGAGTAAAGATATTAACAAGGACAAAAACAGAGCAATTATGTTACATATGTTGCATATTAAATTGTGGCAGCTGATTGTTAGAAGCAAGAAACTGGGGTAACATTTTACTTGAACAATTAGTGAAAGAATTCTATAAGTGGTGACATATCAGCTAAAGAGAAAAAATATTTAAAAGTTATTAAAATCAAACTACTATAAAATGAAAAGTTCCCAGATGAAACTCTTACCTTTATTATAAAATATATTTTATATTAATCACATTAACAAGTACATTAAAATAACTATGATACTTAGCATTTAACAGCATGAGCACTACATAAAATGCTACTATAAAGAGAAAAGAAACTGGGCGGCCCCTATGGCTCAAAGGAGTAGGGCACCAGCCCCATATGCCAGTTCAAACCCAGGTGGCAGGTTCAAACCCAGTCCTGGCCAAAAACTGCAAAAAGGAGAGAGAGAGAGAGAAAATAAATTGGTAAATAAAAAATTTTCAGAAATCTTCAAGATAGAAAAAAAATCACATTTGCTGAAAAATCAAATTTTAATAAAGAAAAGTCATTTCCATTACAGTAAATTTGAAAATCTGGATATTTGGTTAAATGGCTTATAGCAAGTTGATATTTAGTCAGTAGACTTAGCCACTACCTACTACTTCAGCTCACCTTGTTTGCTTTTTCCTGTCCCTGGAATTCTCTTTCCTTCCTTTTAACCTGAAAATACGCTATGTATCTTTCAAGTCACAGTGAGTTATTCAGAGCCTGTATTATCAATTTTTAATATGAAATAAGGGTGCAACAAATTTTACAATATCAATGAAGAATACTAAAAGGTAATGAACTAGCAAAGATATTTTTTTCAGCAAGCATAGAAAGTGTTTGGGATCACTTTTGTGGTTTATCTTACAAGGGTACAAGTGAATCTTTCTAAGAGTAGAATATGAACGTTTTGGTGCAATAACTAGGTAAATGACATGAAGGCTATGTTAACCAGTTTGATGGAAATGTTTCAAACTGTATGTGAAAACACCACACTGTACCCCAGAAGTACATTAATGTACATAGTTACCATTCAATAAAAATAAATAAATAAATACATAAATAGAGAGTTGGGGAAAAAAAGAAAAAATATTTTCTCTATTATGAACTCAAAAAAAGATTTCTTTATTATATAAAAATCTATAAATATATGTAAAGTTTACGCAAAAGTGTAAGAAATGGCCTTTAAAAATAAAAAGAACAAAAATAGGAAAGTAACCTAAAAAGAAATATAACGAATAATAAATAAGAAAAATATTTTAACCTCACTATTAAAGACAAACATATTAAAGAGAAATGAGCTTTATTTTCCAAATAAATTAACAAGGAATTTGTGCTGAGATGACCTTATTCCAGTCAACATGGTCAACATGGTCTCCTGGTGTTTTATAGCTTCACTGCATCTAGTCTGGCATGGATCATGACACTTGATCAAGATCAGCTTCCTCATTTGTATCAGGTAGTCATTTTCTTTTAAGAGAAGCAAAAGAGAGGTTAGCAATTCCTAATATTCAAACAATTTACTGACCTCAATTCCCTTCTGCACCACCTTTTACTAATTTCAAAATTGCCATTTTCTTCTCTCTATTCCAACCTTATTCTTTCAAAGACTCTAGGCTTCAGAAAAGTAAAACCCAATAAGATTGTTGTGTTCCCTCTCTCTACAAACTTACCTTACCGAAGCACAAAAATTAACTTTCTTTACGGTAGAGGGGAAGCAAAATATAAAAAGAAAAGAAAGCATAAACTAGTAACCCAATAGCCTTAACTGGCATTATTTCTATGAATGCTTCTGTTTAAGTGCAATATGTTTGCTTTGTGCAAGGGTCAATTTATTTGTTCTGTCCCCAATGCCACAGATTGTTATCATTCACCCAGCCAGCTACTCCATAATCAATATCAGTGGTCATGAGAGGAGCTAGACCAGATTAGAAGATGAAATGGAGCAGGAGAGGGAAAATATTTCAAAGCAACATTCATTTTTCAATAGTGAAAGGTTAGAATTATCACTCAAGGAACAGAACTACCTTTTTCCAGCTCTAAGTGCAGAGCAAGTCAATCCAAGATGAGTATCTTAGTATTATTCCTCCAAAATCTGTCTGGAAGTAAAAATTTTCAATTCTATTCTGAAATTTCCTTCGCAATCACACCAAGACTGAGACATTGACATTTTCAGAAACAATTCAGACTCTGAAGGCTGGGGTTATGGCAATTTACACAACAACAGAAAAACCCAAGAGATGTTCAATGACACTTTTGGTTCAGCAAAAGCAATGTTGGAATTCCTTTCCCATCTGCCCACAGAGAAGAAAGGTAAGATTCCAGCTCCACTACAGTCCCCTAGATCAAGTTAAGGAGAATGTGGGAAAGTACTCACTGAGTCATTTTCCCATTCTGGAGCCACACACAAATTATGTTCCTAAGACCAAGTAAGTCAATACACCTGGCTGTCATTTTGAGGGGGATACTAAAGATGGACAAAGACCTCAGTATTAATCCTCAGATCAACTTGACTGAGAAGTACATCAGAACTGGGTGTTATCAAAACACATTTCCTTCTCTGTTTTCCAATTATTATTAGAAAATATCCAGACATCTCCTGGGAAATACTTCCCTTGGGCTATTATCAATATCAACCCCTGCATACTTATAGGAGGCATTCTTTCCCAATGGTATGGTCCCAAAATCAGCACTGTTGAAAGAGTTATTTATTCTTCTCCTTAAAATCGACACTTGTTAAATTAGATATTTTAATGTAGTGGACAGGAAGCCTTGCAAATAATACAAAAGAAAAGGAAAAGGAAACAGAACTAAAAGCTTTATTTTTAATGCTAGTGGCGGCTTCTGTGTCTTTCCTCTAGACAGAATGGTCCCTCTATTAACAATTCCCCAGATGTTTCACCAGTTGCCTGTATGCCTGGTCAGCTCCCATGCACTTAGCAGATTCATTGGTGTCACCTGAAATTTCCTTCATGGAAAGCTGTGACAGATTGGACAGGTAGCATCTAGTCTTGCTCTAATCATTGAGAGAACTATCAGAAATCAATCCTGTGCTAAAATGGATGTTCTAAGTAATATTTTTTCTATTCAAATTACAAAAATAGGGAAACTAGACAAC
Source organism: Galagoides demidoff (assembly GCA_963574575.1). Lineage (NCBI taxonomy): Eukaryota > Metazoa > Chordata > Mammalia > Primates > Galagidae > Galagoides > Galagoides demidoff. The sequence goes on from CAUYQV010008175.1 coordinate 15,835, forward strand.
TCTTTGGCTAGGTTATAAGAGATGCAGTTAGCTTTAGTAATAACAATAATAAAATAAGTCTCCCCCAATAGACAGATGGATATTACAGTATAATTAATCGTTTTTATCAATTAAGATAGGATGAAAAGTGATAGAAAATAAGATCCTGAGTTTTTTTTTTAACTGTTGATGGTCATATGTTTAGGGCCAATTTACACTTCTCAAAATTATATATTAATGAACAGGTTATATGTCTTCCATAACAACACAAATACATGATGTTTTTCAATGAAATAAGGTACAGATGCAAGCAATATTAGATTCTTCCTATGCACATTCTCAGACTTGAATCTAAAAGTCTCTGAGTGGTATTTGCAGTTCTAAAAAATGATTAAAGGAAGAATGAAGCTTCGAATCCTGAATATAAGAATAGTACCCATCAGGGTTAAACAAGGCCAGGGATAGTTCTAAAATTATATGTTATTAAATAGATCTGGCTTTGTGTGATTAAAGTAGGTTCGTTTAGTTATATTGCCCACTGTCATTGTAAAATGACATTTGGGGTTTACAGCAAAGAAAAATATATCTGTAAGTCTGCAAGTCTATTTTAATTACTTTTGGAATTTGCCTGCTTTTATATAGCATAGAAAATGACAGTATTTCTATCTTGCCCCTTTAAAAATCTTCAGTCCCTTTAACGTTGCCATGAGCAGTGCACTTGTTAAAAAGTTCTCTTGAAAAGTTTTCAAGATAGTTCAGTATTACAGCATCTGCCAAAAGGCATAAAGTTTCATCTAAAATGAGGCAATAGTTCATGACACTTCTTATTCACGATGCAATTCACATACTTGGAAGGGACTGAATATTGACGAGCATGTGTTGAACTTTGCCTCTTCCAATTAGCCTTCACGATTTGAAGGTTTGAAATCAAATACATTCATTCTTATATGTATTTCACTCCTCAAAGAAAATGCATAAAAAGAAATCAAACTTATAATCTTTCCTTTCAAAGAAACTTCTTCGTTTCTATTTCTACAAAGCATCGAGCTACCATTTTTTCAATTATAACAGCTCAAAAGCTCAGTCACTTTTCAGTTTTCAGATTGGTCATGCACTAGGCTCTGAACTGGGGGGTATAATGGATTCTTTCCCTCAAAAAAATAAAACAGCCCACTTCGCTAGCCAGCCACTTGTATCCTCTCCTCATACTTTGAAATAGGGCTGACATGTTTGACCAATAGTATACTGTAAAAGGGACAGTGTGAGACTTCTGAAGCTAGGTTATAGAAGACATTACAGCTGCTGGCTTAAACTCTTCAATTACTCTCCCTGGCAAAAGGCAGTCACTATGTGAGACATACAAGCAAGCTTATGGAGAAGGCTGTGTCTTGAGGGTGGATAATCCAGCCCCAATTAAGTCTTCAGATAATGATAGCTTTGTCCAACATCTGCCCACAAGATCACAAGTTACCTCAGACTAGAGCTCTACCCTTCAGTGAAATCATTCCTACATCTTTTGATCCTCAGAAATGCTAAAAGATAATACATTTTTATTACTGTTTTAAGCACTAAGTTTTGAAATAAATTTTATACACACTCATCACCACCATATAATCAGTTTCCAAATAGTAGAAATTTTCCCTTGAAATCTCACATGCTGCTCTCTTTTCCACCCATCATTATAACCATGGTTTAGAACCTTCTGACTTCTCACTTACATGCACGCTTACTCCTCAAGTGGTAATGCTGGGTTTAGCTTCTCATTTCTCCACAACACTGTCCAATGTGCTAAAATTACAGCTCTGACCGTTTCATTACCTTGATTACAAGCTCTAAATTGTTGTGTAGGCATTTCCAAAATTGATTCTCAGCTCTTCATCCTTGTATTTAGAGACCTTATATTGTACACAATCTTTTATTCACTGCTTAGCTTCCATCTTAAGATGTGTTTGCTTAATGCTGGAGTCAAATTGAGTGTCATATCTGCCTATGTGTTTTTTCTTATGCTCTTCTTGCCATCTTCTTTTCTTGTGCTCTCCTTATCCTTTTATGGTCATCAAAGCACTGATCAAATGCTTCTGCCTTCATAGAGTCATCCTGTGTGCCTCTGATATCTCCAAGGGTTTCCTTATAAGGGTAGGGTGGGAGAATTGCACTTTCCTTGGTGTCTCTTGTTCCCATTTCCTCTTTCTGCAACATTCTCAATTGCTTTCTCCAACTCCTGTTTTCTTCTCGTCCTACTTTATTCCATGCTAGACCTCATCTTTTTCTTTTTAATCCTCAAGAGTAATAATAAAAAGCTGCTATTTATAGCCAACTTTAATAAAGTTCAAAGTGATGGAGGAGGATTATAGAACAGTCAGAACCACAGTTCATATTGAATAGAGATTTTGTAAAATCATTAGCAAAACTATAAGAATATTTCTATTCTTTTACATGAACATAAGTTCAAGTTACCTTATTAGAACTTGGTTTAACACCTTTTACTCTCTAAACCCTCCTTAAATTTCCTGCATATTCCATGTCCTCTCTTTTTGGATGTTTGAAATATATTTCTTTAATTGTACCATTAAGAGCGAAAGTAATTCAACTTTTTCTTGGCCACCTTAAGTTTCATCTATTTCCTAAGAAGACTTACTTTTCTCAGCCAGCATGAAAAACCTATCCCATGAGGTTAATTTGAGAATAAAAGCATAATCTCTTTGAGGTAATAGTTGCCACACATTTAAGATCGTGTTATACAAGAGTTATTTATTTTCAGACAACTAATTTTTTCTATCATTTGGAATTTTATTATTTAGATTTTTCTTCCTTCTCTTGTCCTAAAATTTATCATCTTTAAACAAAAATCAATTCCAATTTTATTTTAGTCTTTCTCATAACAGATATTTGTTGGCTGCCATTTATGTATGTGGTGTTATCCTGAGTTTCCATATGCAATGAAGTAAGGCCTTGAACATGGATTCCTGGTTAGGTCTACTATAATGGAGGTATTTCTTTTTACTCCAAACCCCCAAGATCCCTTATTTCTTGCCCCAAACTACAATTCCTGAGTAGCTTCTTTTGACCACTTTCCCACTGAAGCTACCTCCCATAGTAGTGAACCAAGGTCCATGACAATCACTGCTCTTTCCTACTTGTATAGATTCTCTATATGTTGACTACATATGAATCTTTGTCTCATGATAGCAAATATTTTATTAATTCTGTTGACAATTTGCAATGTTTGTGCCTTGCTTCTAGAAGGACTTGAAGAATATGGCATTTCCCTTCTCAGAAACATTTCAATTCTTCTACTAAGACACTAAGTACAAGCTCATTTTGGTGGCTATTTAAAGTTTTCTAGTGAATTTACACTTTTGTGATTATTTTTCCAGCCCAATGTGCTTGAGCCTTCTGTCTTCTCAGAATGTTTTTCCAGTTGAAATGTCTATAAGATGCTGCTGAGGCTTTGGCAAATTTTTCCATCTCTGCCTTTATCCAAATATAGACTCGTTTGAACAGTAGAGAATCTTTATATCCTTTAAGGATAGAATTATCATTTAAGCTAAAATCACTACTCCCATAAAATGGCATTTGTCCAATATTAAAAAGACTTACTAAGTTATGGATGCAATTTTAGTCAGTTAAATATAGATATATGAGGGCTGACAATTAAGTTCGCGAACTCATACTTTTGAAAAAAGTGCTACATACCTCCAAAAAAGTGCTGAATATCACTATGGTCACCTTTGAAGTACTCCCCTTGGGAATGCCAGCACCTAATTCACCCTTCAAAGCAATTTTGGACCTCTTTTTCTGAAATGACCATGAAACTTGTCATTGTATGAGGGTCTAACAATTAAGTTCACGAACTTGCCACCATGAACTTATGTTGGCACCACTGTACATATAACTCTATAAGCTTTTATAACCTTGGTATATCAGTGTCTCACGGCTGTGTTCTTGTGGTAGTGTCTTGCTGAGCAGTGTTCAGTACTGTTGTTGTATGTTTTTATGTGTTTTATGAAGATAGCTCTGTTGGCCATTCCAAAATTGCTTTCAAGCGTGGACTCAGCACTGTCATAAGTGCATACTTTTCCAAGGGGAGTGCTTTAAAGGTGACTATAGAGATATTCAGCAGTTGAGGTTTGTAGCTCTTTTTTTTTAGGATGAGTTTGCAAACTTAATAGTCAGGTCTTGTATATGAATGCACAATAAATACAGGTAGAAGCTGCTAATCATGTTGAAGTACAGAAATGAATAGTAAATCAGAAAAGCCAATATCATTACCTACACTTATCAATAAAAAAATTTTACCAATGAAGTTTAGTCTCCATTGTCTCTGTTTTTCACAGATGTGAGAAGCCACTATATAGAGAGAAAATCATTAGTTAATTCCTACGATATCAATAAAATGGGGGGGGAAACCTTTGTTCAATGCAGCCAAGAAATATGTGGGAAAACTTTGAGTTCAGAAAGAAAGCTTTTAGGAAAAGGTATTTCAGTTTTGAAGACCATAATATGCAAAAAGAAGACTTTGATCCATACCTCTCTCTCTTGCACCAATTGAAGGGTCATTCAAAAGACAGCAAATCACCAAATGGAGTTCCTCTCCTTTAGGATACCTTCATGACTTATAATTGCCTGATATCTAAAATTGTGAAATTAATATGATAAGTATAATTTTGATTTGATGCATCCATTTCATTTATCTGATGCTAAAAATATCCAAGAGAGTAATATATTCAGATTTTATAAAAACAAACATGAATGGGGAAAAAAATTAAAAAATTAAGCCAAGTACCCTGAAAACCATAAAACATTGATGGAATAAACTAAAGAATAGATACATAAATAAAAAGACATCTCAAATTCATGCATTGGATGACTTATATTGTTCAGATAGCAATACTGTCCAAGTAACTACAGATTCAGTAAAATATCTATGAAAATACAAACTTCCTTTTTTACAGAAATGGAAAATCCAATTCTAAAATTTAAATAAAATTGCAGGGACCACAAACAGCCAAAAAGAAAAGAAATTTTGAAAAGGAAGGGCAAAGTCCGAGAACTTACACTTCCTCTCTTCAAAATGTACTACAAAGCTACAATAATCAAAGAAGTACAGCACTGGCATAAGGATAGATGTATAGATCAAAAGCCTTCACTAGAAGCTGAGCAGAGCAGTGAGCTAGATAAACTTTTCTTTATAAATTACCCATCCTCAGGTATTCCTTTATAGAAACACAAAATGGACTAAAAGAGTGGGTTCAGTGCTTTCTTTCAGACTAATAAAAATATTCTGGAACAAGATAGTGGCGAGGGGTATCCAACACTGTGAAGGCACTAGATGTTACTAAGCTTTATACTTTCAAATGTTTAAAATAGTAAATATTATGTATATTTTACTACAAAAAAACTATATCTTCATGTAACCATATAAGAAGTGGTTTATGTTTTATTTTGTCTAAAAAACAAGTTTCAGAAATGGGTGTGTATGTGGCACAGATGCTTCTATGTGTGTAAGTTTAGAATATTTCTATAATTTTAGTTAGGATGACACTAGCTGTTATAATAGACAAACCCCCAAATCTCAGTGGCTTAAAACAAGCTAACTTAATTTGTTACTTGTGTAGAATTTCAAATGCATGTTCCTCTTCTGAGTAAATGCCAATCTTCTAAGGTCCTGGCAAATAGCACTCTGCCATCTTCAACATCTTGATCTGTATTAAATTCAAAGGGGGAGAACATGGAGTCACATACATGGGAGGTTTTATGGGTGTGACCTAGTCAGTATATCACAGCACTTAGGATATTTGCTTGGTGAAAATACAGTCCTTTGACAATATCTAATTGTAAAGGAGACTGGGATATATAGTCTAGGTTTTTGCCCAGGAAGGAGATAGAATAACTTTACTGAACTGCTAAGCCATCTCACACATAAATATTTAAGAATATTCTGGCTAGGCATAGTGGCTTGTGCCTATAATCCCAGTGCTCTGGGAGGCCAAGGCAGGAAGATCACTTGAGCTCAGGAGTTCAAGACCAGCCTGAACAAGAATGAGATTCCATTTCTATCAAAAATATAAAAAAGAAAAATTAGCAGGGCATGATGGTGGGCACCTGGAGTCCAAGTTACTTGGGAGCAAAGGGAGGAGGATCTCTTAAGCCCAGAAATTGAAGTTGCTGTGAGTCATAATAACACCATGGCACTCTAGCCTGGGCAACAAGAACAGGAGTCTGTCTCAAAAAAAAAAAAAAGAAGAAGAAGAATAAAACTATATTAACTGACCTTATCTCTGTTATCTCTGGTGAGTTAAGGAACAATAGAAGGAGGGTCTCAATTTTCATCCTATGATTTTCTGTATTTTTTGAATTACCTTTAACAAGTAGCACTGTGGTACTGCTAAGGGCTACATTGTGTTCTCTTCCAAAATACATATGAAGGCCTAATCCTAGTGCCTCAGAATGTAACTGTATTTGGAGAAAGGCCCAGTGAAGAAGTGAATAAGGTAAAATGAGGCTGTTGAAGTGGGCTTTAATTCAATCTGTCTGGTATACATATATGAAGAAGAAATTGGACAGAGGGACAATAGGGTCATGCTGACACAGAGGAAGACCAGGTGAAGAGAAAGAGAAAGCTATCTGCCAGCCAATAAAAGAGTCCTGGGAAGAAACCAAACTGCTGACACCTTGAGTTTGGGCTTCTAGTCTCAAGAACTGTAAGAAAATAATTTTATTGTTTGAGCCACTTAGTCTGTGATACTTTATTATGGCAAACCTAGCAAGCTCATACAATGACTTATTTTTATAATAAATCCAAACTCAATATGATTGCCTAGCTTCCATTTTCAAAAGAGAAAGAAACAGACTCCTCATTTCCTAATATAAGAATCTCTTCTTTTTTTGGTAAGGGCCTAAAATATCCTTTAATGGATTTACATAAAAAGGTTTATGAGCCACAATTTATAAACACCCTTCCCTATCCCTGCCTGCAACAAACAAGACACATTACCTTCTAGGAGAAAAGAAGTGTCAAATTAACTGGAAAATTAATTAAATCAGTTAGATTCTGACAGTGCCCATGTACTACACTGAATTACTATATTCAAAATTTGCAAAGATGGAAAGTTAAATCTTGTTATATTTCATTTTTTAAATAACTGAGTTTCTGCCTTTCACTACTTTTTAAATTTTTCTCATTTTATTGTAAACACTGATTATGACCAGAAGTTGAAGTTTTATGTTCTCTTCAGTGTTGTTGTGTAAGCAACAAGAAAAATATGGCTGTCAACAAATATTTGGTAAGCTATGACCACAAACAAACAAACAAAAATTAAGCTCAGGAAGAACCTATATATTGTTAATCCATAATTTATTCAGGAATTTATGGATATGTAATAAATGAAAATTAATGGAAGTCTAATCTCATTGGGGCTGGGTTGGCAACTGCTAAGCCATTCTTCTGTTGGCACTTGGGGAGTACGAAGGTAGAGTCATCATCCTGAATTTGCTCTGGATTTTCTTGCCTTGTCTGTGACAGAAGTTGTCAAATTCTATATCCAATAAAGCTCCATGAAAGGTAATTCTCTTATTGCTATCAGAATCAACATGTTGACTGAGAAATTCTCAGTCTATATAATCAACATATTTTGCCCCTATTCCAAAAAATTCAGCAACTGCCTTTTATTAACTACTGTATCTCTATGTCCATTTGAATTACTGTTGTTCAAATTCAGGCCAGGCATAACTTGACTATGTAACATTATGCTCCCAAATTCCAACAAATTCCTCCTCTGTGCATCTCGCATGCACATACCTCTATAGTTTGCCCATACTTCTATGGTTTCGAAAGTAAAAATATTCTCTCTTACAGTGATATGCTCTAGGCTTAATATGCCCTTGTATTTGTGATAATACTCTTTCTCTATATAAGAAAGAACTAGAATAACAGTTGGAAATGGGGAGCAAAGAGTGTTCCAAGGTTCAATTTCAGTTTTCAGAGTTAATGCCCAGGTCTGAACACAACATAGCTGATGACATGAGCCTCTGTACAAACTAGGAATACTCTCTTAATTCTCTACATGTGATCTTGTGGTCTTCATTATTCCCTAAATTTATTGCTGCACTTTCCACCTCTATTTTACCTATCTATCTATCTATCTATCTATCTATCTATCTATCTATCTATCTATGTTTTAAAACCAGATTTTTTCATCTTCATTTTGTTCTTTATTTTAATTTTTTATTAAGTCATAAATATATAAATCATGTATGAACATTTTACTTTTCCTGTGATCATTATTAGCAGCTCTTCTGCAAATCTATCATTAAAGGAGAATGAGTAGTCCAGCGGTTGATGTGGGCAGTCAGGAAACCCAGTGGCACCATTTTTAAATAACTCAACACAATTGGGTTATTGGATCAGAGGAGATGCACTGTTTATCCACATACATAGTCATTAATTTACTAAGTCTTTCTCTCAGGACTTTATTTGAAATTTTATTTTGTGTATATGTATGTGGATATGTGTTTATATGTGTGTTCCTTCAGAACTGTATTACATTAATTGTCTTTAAACAACTTTAATGGCCTCTGGGTATGAAGAATGGAAAAATGTAGAACCTTTTTTGGAGAAAAGTGGCAAATGGTTTATTTTTCTGTGAATGAAATCAAGGCCTTTACCATACATAGCACAAAAGAGAGAACGCAATAATCTCTCCTGATATAAATAAAAAGATTCCATTTACATGGACAGAATGTTATCAAAATTAAAAAAAAAGTGGGAGAACAAAATGAAACATTATATACAGTTTTATTTCTATGTCCTTTATTTGACATATGACATCAATCAGACAGACTATGAGTGTTTACTGAAAGTATAAAGAAATAGATGAAAAGTCTTGGCCCTGTCATTTTTTTTTTCAGAAAGTCAATCCTTCCCGCAATTTACTAGAGCTAATAAGATCACTGCAGGTTGTAATCTGTACAACCTAAGGCCACAGTCATGGATTATTTTGCCCATGTTACTTATAAAAACTAAAACCCCTCTTTCCTACTTTAATTCACAAAGAGCTTATAAGAAATGCACTTCACCATTATGACTTGAGACCAGAAATACTACTGTATAATCATAGTATTCATCATCATGAAACTACCAGCTATATTGTGTTATCATAATACTTTAACAATTAGTTTGGAGTTTTTGTATAAATATCACAAGTATTTTATTATGCACTCAGAGGATTGGGTAGCAGACATAATAGCTGCTGTTGCTTTATGATCATATGCTAATTTTCTGCTGCCAGTAACTATGGGATGCATTTTCAATGTGGTCGGTAGGGTTCAGATGTTTCATTACATTATAGTGATTATTGCCAGCAGAATATTTGAATGTCAAGTTTTTATTTAAAAGCATAAGACTTCTAGTTTGAATGTGTTAGCATAAGTGAATGTAAAATCTTCTTCATTGCAGCGTTCTGAGAGCTAGATATAGACAACCACATACCTGAGGTATTTAAACTTGATCTATGAAAACAGAGATGGATAGAACTCAAATCAGCTATTTAAACAGAGTTAGTCAGTGAAAGAAATTCTTTTGACCTGTTTTCAGAAAACTGTCTTTATCAGTAATTTTTTAAATATAATATGAGTTATATTTCATAAAAGCTAATTAGGAGAAGGGTATTAATGATCTGAAATGCATACAAAATTCATTTTAGGCTTTAATACAACAAATAAAATCTAATATTTGCTAAAGAATTATTATATATGCTAAGCATATTTCAGCCATTATATTTAACTATATTGTCAAACAAACTAAGGATAAAATGTTTATCTTTCTTTTCAGGTAGGTTAAGCAGCCCAAGATTATGCAGTAGCTAATAGCATATTAGCTTATCTAAATGAAGATCTACAATGCCAAGACTAGTTATAAGTACGGGCCTACTTCAGAGACATTTCAGGTTTGGTTCCAGTAACTGCAGTAAAAACATTTAATATTATAATAAAGTGAGTAACACAAAATTTGGGTTTCTTGGTGCATATAAAAGTTATATTTATACTGTACTGTGGTCTATTAAGTGTGCAATAGCATTAGGTCTAAAAAAACAAAGCGTACACCTTAATTGAAAATACTTTCTAGCTTAAAATGCTAATGACCTGAATCTTCAGCAAGTTATAATCTTTTGGCTAGTGGAGGGTCTTGTCTCAGTATTGATGTTAGGTTTCTGATCAGATTACTGAAAGTTGAGATGCCTGTGGCAAGGTCTTAAAATAAGATAACAGTGAAGTTTGCCACATTGATTGACTCTTCTTTGAAGAAAGATTTCTCTGTAGCATGCAATGCTGTTCTATAACATTTTACCCACAGGAGGTTGTCTTTTAAAATTAAAGAAAATCCTCTCAAACCCTGCTGCTGCTTTACCGTCTAAGTTTATGTACTACGCTAAATACTTTGTTGTAAATTCAATAATACTTAATTGCATCTTCACTAGGAGCAAATTTCATCTCAAGAAATTATTTTCTTTGTTTATCCATAAGAAGCAATTCTTCATCTGCCCAAATTCTATCTGAAATCGAAGCAATACAGTCACAAATTCAAGCCTCACTTCTAAATCTAGTTCTCTTGTTATTACCACCACATCTGCAGTGATGTCCTCCACTAAAGCCTTGAATCCCTCAGACTCATCTATAAGGGTTGAAATCAACTTCTTCCAAACTCCTGGTAATGCTGATATTTTGACCTTCTCCCATGAATCACCAATGTCCTTAATGTCATTAACAATGGTCAATCCTTTTAAGATTTTCAATTTACTGTGATCACACCAATCAAGGAAATCACTATCTATGGCACCTCTAGCTTTATGAAATGTATTTCTCAGAAAATAACACTTGAAAGCCAAAATTACTCTTTGATCCATGGTCTGAGGAAAGGATATTTTGTTAAAAACATTAAACATAAAAACAACATTAATCGCCTTGAACATAGTAATCAGAACTCTTGGGTGCATTGTCAACGAACAGTTATATTTTGAAAAGAAACTTGTTTTCTGAGTAATAGGTTCAAACTACAGGTTTGAAATATTCAGTAAACCATGCTGTACACAGATATGCTATCATTCAGACTTTGTTTTTCCATTTATAGAACAAGGGCAGAGTAGATTTAGCATAAATATGAAGGGACCTAGGATTTTGCAATCGTAAACAGGCATTGGTTTCAACTTAAAGTCACCACCTGCATTAGCCCCCACCAAGAAAATGAATCTGTCCTTTGAAACTTCGAAGCCAAGCAATGACTTCTCCTCTCTAGCTATGAAAGTCCTAGATGGCATTTTCTTCCAAGTTTGTTTCATTTACACCAAAAACCTGTTTAGTGTAGCCACCTTCGTCAATGATCTTAGCTAGATTTGGATCACTTGCTGCAACTTTGGCATCATAACTTGCTGCCTCATCGTGTACTTTTCTGTTATGGATATGGCTTCTTTCCTAAAACTTCATGCACCAAACTTGGCTACCTTCAAAGTTTTCTTCTGCAGCTTCCCCACCTGTCTCAGCATTCATAGAATTTAATAGACTTAGGGTCTTGCTCTGTATTAGGCTTTGGTCAAAGCAAATGTTTTGGCTGGCTTGATCTTCTATCTAGACCATTCAAACTTTCTCCACAACAGCAGTAAGGCTGTTTCACATGTTATTAGATGTACACTGGAGTGGCACCTTTAATTACCTTTGGAAACTTTTGTTTTACATTCACAACCTGGCTAACTGTTTGGTGCAAGAATCCTAGCTTTTGGCCTATCTTTGTTTTTGATACCCCTTCCTCATTGAGCTTAATTATTTCTAGCTTTTGATTTAAAATGAGAAACACACAACTATTTCTTTTGCTTAATCACACAGATGTCATTGCAGGGTTATTACTTGGGAAAAATTTAATATTGGTATGTCTCAAAGAATAAGGAGGTCTGAGGGAAGGAAGAGAGATAGGAAAGAGAACACTTAAAAAAAATTTTTCGGTGTATGGCACACCTTTTGGGAGCAGGACACAAGTATAAGAGGGACTTTATCTAGCAAATGCAATCAGTGTAACCTAATTCCTTGTACCCTCAATGAATTCCAAACAATAAAAAAAAATGTTTACTAAGTTCCCCATCATCTATGGGTGCATTTTTGGTACCCCCAAAACAATTACTATAGTAACATCAACAATCACTGATCACTGTAACAGGCATAATAATGAAAAACTTTAAAATAATGCACGAATTAACAATATGTGACATAGAGACACAAAGTAAGCACATGCTATTGGAAAAATGCCTCCAATAGGCTTGCTCAACATAGTGTTGCTACAAACCTCCCATTTGTAAAAAGTGCAGTATCTCAAAAAGCAAAGCACAATGAAACGTTATGTCTGTAACTCTAAAACAAATAAATGAGTCTTTAAAATAAAAATAAAGGTCTAAAAACACCAGAGCAAATATAGCAAAGTAGATGCACATTTTGGCGTCTTTTTTCCTCAGATATCTAATCCTTTTAGCAAATGTTTATACTTAGAACTGATACAATGCTGATCAAGCAGTTGCAATCCACCCTGTAAATATCAATTCCAATTCTCTGTTTCCCTGGTTATTTTATCTTCCAAATGGCATCTTTTAATGTAGTAAAATATAAAACAAAAATTCCTATTTTAACTATTTTAAGTGGACGGATCAGTTACATGAAGTACATCCATACTTACCATCCATGTCCAGAAGATTTCATCTTCCCAAACTGAAACTCCATTTCAATTAAAAATAATTCTCCATTCCCTTTCCCCAAGCTCTTAGCTCTTGGCAACCATCACTCTACTTTATGTGTCTATGACTTTGATTACTCTAGCTGCATCATTTAAGTGGAATCATACAATGTATGTCTATTAGTAAGTGGCTTCTCATACTTAGCATAATGTCTTTAAGGTTTATTCATATGTCAGAATTTCTTTCCTTTTTAAGACTGAAAAATATTTCACTATATACCACATTTTGTTTATCAATTTATCCATTAACATATACTTGTATTACTTCTACCTTTTGGCTACTGTATAGCATTGGTATACAAATAATGTGTTCCAGTCCCTATCATCAATTCTTTTATGCATATTCCCAGAATTAGAATTGCTGGATCATAAGGTAAGTCTAAGTTTAATATTTTGACAAATTGCCATTACTGTTTTTCACAGTGCTTGTACTATTTTACAGTCCCAATAGCAATGTACAAGGGGTCCAATTTCCCCACATCTATGCGGATCCTTTCTGTTTCTTGGTTTGTTGATTTCGTTTTAAAAGTAGCCACTCTAATAGGTGTAGTTTTGAATTGCATTTCCATAATTATGGATAGCCAAGATCTTTTCATGTGCTTATTGACCATTTGTGTATATTCTTTTTAAAATGTTTATTTTAACCAGTATGGATACACAATAGTTGTATACATTTATAAGGTACATGTGAGTTTTGATACAGGCATACTATGTGTATTAATCAAATCAAGGTAATTGGGGTATCTTTTAACTCAAGAATTTATTATTTTATTGTGTCAGGAACATTACAATTCCATTCTTTTGTTTTTTGGTTTTTTTTAGAGATAGAGTCTCACTTTCTTGCCCTGGGTAGAGTGCTGTGGCATCACAGCTCACAGACCAACTTCCAGCTCCTGGGCTTAGGCGATTCTCCTGCCTCAGCCTCCCGAGCAGCTAGGACTACAGGCGCTTGTCATAACACCCAGCTATTTTTTTTGTTACAGTTTGGCTGAGGCCGGGTTTGAACCTGCCACCCTCGGTATATGGGGCGGTACCCTACTCACTGAGCCACAGGCGCCGCTCCCACAATTCCATTCTTCTAGTGATTTTAGAGTATATTCTGACTCATTGTTGACTATGGACACTTCATTGTGCTATTAATATTGTTCATTCTATCTAATTCTCTAACTACGTTTTTATACCCATTAACCATCTGAAAATTACCACTCCCTTTCCATTCCTAATCACAGCCTGTGATAATCATCATTCTATTCTCTGTCTCTATGAGATCAATTCTTTTAATATTTAGCTTGTATCAATGAATAAGAACATGTGAGATTTATGTTTCTGTGCTTGGCTTATGTCACTTAACATAATGATCTTCAGTTCCATTCAAGTTGTTACAAATGGCAAGATTTCATTTTTTCTAGTGGCTATATAATATCCCATTATATGTATGTATCATAATTTCTTTATCCATCTGTGATGGACACTTAAGTTGATTATAAATCTTTGCTATTGTGGATTGTGCTACAACAAACACAAGAATGCAGATTTTTTTGATATGCTAATAACCTTTATTTTGAATATATACCTAGCATTGGGACTGCTGGGTCATATGCTTATTCTATTTTTAGTTTTTTGTGGAACCTCCATACTGCTCTTCATGGCGGTTACCCTAATTTACATTTCTGCCAAAAATGTACTAGGATTCTACTTTCATCACATCCCCACCAGCATTTGTTATTGTCTGTTGTTTTGTTTAAAAACATTTTTATCTGTGGTGACATGATATATTATTGTAGTTTTATTGTGTATTTCTCTGATGACTAATGAGCATTTTTTCATTTAACCCTTAACCATTTCTATATGTACTTTTGAAAAATATCCATTCTGATAATTTACCCACTTTTAAACAAATTACACTAGAATCTCCATAGCTGACCACTTCCCTACATTCACCACCTCCTTAAGTTGACCTAATTTTCATAGACTGGAGGTACGTATCAGTGCAGTTAGCCTAGTTTCTTATGGTCACCACCTCTATATGTTGACCAGTTTGTTCCAATACCATGAGTGGTCAATTTACAGAGGTTCTACTGTATTTGATTTCTTTTCAGTTGAATTGTTGGAGCTCTTTATATATGCTAGTTATAAATTCCTTGTTAGATAGTTTTCAAATATTTTCTCACATTCTATGGATTTTCCCTTCCCTTTTTTGAATGTTTCCTTTGTTATGTGGAAGCTTCCTCACTTGATGTGATTTTATTTGTCCAATTTTTCTCTGGTTGCCTGTGCTTTGGATACATCACTCAAGAAGTCCTTGCCCAGACCAATTTTGGAATGTTAGCATATGGCCTATGAAATATTAGGATACCTTTTGCTTATTTTTCAAAGCAATTGGACATTGTTATAAAGGGATAGCCTTCTTTCCTTCAGGCTATTGCCACACTATGACCTGCTTCAAGAAGCTGAAAAGTTGACATTAGGTCAGCTCTCCACAGTATGCATGCTCTACTCTGTGCTCCCCTTGATGGAACAGAAAAGAGGATATTGGTTCACCTCCAGAAGCCTAAACAGATATCAAGCCATCTTTTTAAACAACCCAAATATAATATAAAGTGTGATTTCTACTTTAAATTCTGCCACCTTACTTCTTCAAATGCCATCTGAACCCGTGCATGACTCTACAAATAATTGAACAAGTTTACTCCAGATGGCCAGACCTGAGAGATATACCCCTAGAAAGCCCAGACCTAGAGATGTTTATCAATGAAAGCAGGTTTATGGATCAGAAAAAATGGATATCCAGATGCATAGTGGTAACACATCAACAAACATTATAAGCTGAATCACTCCTCCTAGAACCTCAGCACAAAAGGCAGAGCTCATAGCCCTTATTAGGGCACTCCAACTAGGTAAAGTATCATGAGTGACCACTTACACAGACTCCAGGTATGCCTTTTCTGTTGTTTATGCTCATGGGGTTATCTGGAAAGAAGGGGGACTTCTAATCTCTAGTAATAAGAAAATAAACATACTCAAGAAATCCTAGCTTTGATAGATGCCATTTTAGCCCCCAAGGAATTGGCTATGGTGCATTGCCTTAGATATCAGTAGACATATAGTTTACTAGTTTATAGTGACAAGGGGCAATCATCAGGCAAATCAAGCCATGAAGAAAGCAGCAAGGAAAAATGCTACTGGGGGTGGCACCTGTGGCTCAGTGGGTACAGCCCCAGCCCCATATACCGAGGGTGGTGGGTTCAAACCCAGCCCCAGCCAAACTGCAAGAAAAAGTAGCTGGGTGTTGTGGCAGGTGCCTGTAGTTCCAGCTACTTCAGGAGGCTGAGGCAAGAGAATCACCTAAGCCCAGGGGTGGGAGGTTGCTGTGAGATATGTGATGCCACAACACTCTATCAGGGGTGATAAAGTGAGACTCTGTCTCTACAGAAAAAAAGAAAAAGAAAAAGAAAAATGGTACTGGCACTTAACTGACACTCTTGCTGCCGTT
>CAUYQV010008176.1:0-24394 GCA_963574575.1 Galagoides demidoff
TGGCGGGCGCCTGGGGTCCCAGCTACTTGGGAGGCGGAGGCAGGAGACTCGCTTGAGCCCAGGAGTTGGAGGTTGCTATGAGCTGTGATGCCATGGCACTCTACACAGGGGGATAGCTTGAGGCTCCGTCTCAAAAAAAAAAAAAAAAAACCTGACCCTCCAGAACGGCACGAAATGAACTTTTGAGTCCTAAAATCAAACTATATAATCCTGCCAAAGAAACAGTACACAAAAGATTTTTCCCACAAAATTACACTTTAAGTAGAATTCTACCTCTTGCAATTTATATGTTAACCAAAAGACTACATTTTAGTTGAAAATCTCCAAACATTGGCTCAGTGTCTATGGCTCAAGTGGTTAAGGCGCCAGTCACATACACCTAAGGTGGCGGGTTCAAATTCAGCCTGGGCCCGCCAAGTAACAATGATGGCCACAACCAAAAAATAGCCGGGCATTGTGGCAGGTGCCTATGGTCCCAGCTACTTGGGAGGCGGAGGCAGGAGACTCACCTGAGCCCAGGAGTTGGAAGTTGCTATGAGCTGTGATGTCACAGCACTCTATCCAGGGGGACAGCTTGAGGCTCTGTCTCAAAAAAAAAAAAAAAAAAAAAGAAAAGAAAATCTCCAAACATCCTTGCTCCCAACATCTTGAGAGTGTTTACTTACTGCTGTTGGTGCATTTCTCCTCTTTGACAAGACTTAAGGTTTCGTCAGCTGCAATTAGTTTAACCAGCTAATTATCATCTGGCCGTTGGTTGTGCTGTTTTGCCTTATACGGTTGCTCAAGTATAACTGCCCAGGCAAGGTGGCTCATACCTGTAATCTACACTTTGGGAGACTGAGGCGGGAGGATCACTTGAAGTTAGAAGTTTGAGACCAGTCTGAGCAACAAAGTGAGAATGTCTCTACGAAAGATAGAAAAATTAGCCAGGAGTGGTTGCACCCAGCTACTCTGGAGGCTGAGCAGGAGGATCACTTGAGCCCAGGAGCTCAAGGCTGCAGTGAGCTCTAACGACAGCACTGTACTCTAGCCTGAGTTATAGAGTGAGACTCTGTCTCAAAAAATAAAAATAAAAATTTAAAGAGTGTTTCTAACAGTAAAGTACCATCACTAAAAACCACAAGACTGTAGTAACATTATGTCAATAATAACAATATCCATTCTTACACAGGCAGTACCCAAGCTACAAACACGGACTTATGTAAAACTTGCACTTATAAGCGGAGGCTACTACAGGGATAGGTAAATATACCTGTTCCAATTTACATACAGATTCAACTTAAGAACCTAAATAGTTCATAACCTGAGGACTGCTTGTAGTGAAAGCAGGGAGAAGATGTAGGAAAAAAACACGGCAACAGGGTTCTCTGACAGAGCAAACTACAGCAACAATAAAAATATTTTACTTGAAAGACAAATTTAAAGTAAAACTATGAAATTTCTACAATATGCTCTTTTCTATGATGCCAACTTTGAGAAAGCTAAAATTTCGAAATATCTAAATATCTGGATTCAGGGCTAGTGCTAATAAAATAAATAAACCAAAACTTCAAAATACAAATAATTCACTTTTATATCAGCAAAAATATCTTTTTTCTAATTATCATGATCTTGGCAAATTTTTAAAAATTACAGAGAAAATTATATTTTAATATAGTATATTCCTTGCCCTTACATAACCCCTACAAGGCAATATGTTTCACAAGAGTATGTATTTCTTCCAGGGTGGCTCCTCTGGCTCAGCGGCTAGTGCACAGCCATGTACACAGGAGCTGGTGGGTTTGTATCCAGCCCAGGCCTGCAAAACAACAATGACAACTACAACTAAAAAATAGCCGGGCATTGTGGCAGGTGCCTGTAGTCCCAAGAGGCTAGGGTTGCTGTGAATTGTGATGCCATGGCACTCTACCCAGGGCGACAGGTAGAGACTCTGTCAAAAAAAAAAAAAAAAAAAAGTTAGGTGTTGTGGCAGACACCTATAGTCCCAGCTACTTGGGAGGCTGAGGCAGGAGAATAGCTTAAGCCCAAGAATTTGAGGTTGCTGTGAGCTGTGAGGCCACAGCACTCTACCAAGGGTGACATAGTGAGACTCTGTCTCAAAAATAAAAAAACAAGCAAAACAAATTTTTAAAAAGACATAAGAGTCTGCTCAGCGCCTGTGGCTCAATCGGCTAAGGTGCCAGCCACATACACCTAAGGTGGCAGGTTCGAATCCCCAGCCCGGGCCCGCCAAACAATGATGGCTGCAACCTAAAAATGGTCGGGCGTTGTGGCGGGCGCCTGTGGTCCCAGCTACTTGGGAGGCAGAGGCATGAGACTCGCTTGAGCCCAGGAGTTGGAGGTTGCTATGAGCTGTGATGCCACGGCACTCTACCCAGGGGGATAGCTTGAGGCTCCGTCTCAAAAAAAAAAAAAAAAAAAAAAAGAAATAATAGTCTCAAGCTGTCATCCTGGGTGCAGTGCTGTTGCATCATAGCTCACAGCAACCTCCAATTCTTGGGTTCAAGCGATCCTCTTGCCTCAGATTTTCTATTTTTAGTAGAGACGAGGGTCTCTCTTTTTACTCAGGCTGGTCTCAAACCCATGAGCTCAAGCCATCCACCCACCTTGACCTCCCAGAGTGCTAGGATTACAGGCGTGAGACACGGCACCCAGCCCCTGCTTGACTATTTTAAAGACGTCACTTAATTTGGAGGAGTCAATATTTGAGGAAAGTGAGTTCTAAACAAAGAAGGCCAGGTAGTGCTTGTAATCCCAAGTTCTCTGGGAGGCTGAGGTGGAAGTGTGACCAGTTTTATAACAAAATTTTACAAATCTCGGGCAGTGCCTGTGGCTCAAAGGAGTAGGGCACTGGCCCCATATACCAGACGTGGCAGGTTCAAACCCGACCCTAGCCAAAAACTGGAAAAACAATTTTTTTTTATAGATCTCTAGTGTCCTAGCTCCCTCATATTCAAAAGGAGTTTCTAATATTCACATTAGAACTGAAGCAGGCAGCTAAGTGGCCTTGACTGGACAGGGATGAAACAAGTGAGTATTATCTCAGCTCCAGTGGCCTAGCAACGGCAGTCTTAGAAAAAGTGAGAAAAGATAGAGAGGTCTCAGTACAAACTGCTGAACGAAACTTTGTAATTTTCTGTACATGGATACGATTTCTTTGAGTTTATCCCAGAAAACAAAAGAACCCCCTTACTGCCTTGAGATAACCATAGTGCCTTACTCTACCAGAATATCCAAAAAAAAAAAGTCAAGATAAGCGATTTGCCACCGCAGATTAGGACTGAGAGCCACTGAGCCTGCCACAAAGCTAAAAGAATAAACAATATTAATCCCCAGTTCGTTATAATAAAATTCCCACCTTGGGGAGGGATTTGTCCACTATTTTTTGTTCATGGGATGTATGAACCAGCATGATTCCCCACTGCACTTGTGTGCCCTGCACCCCACCCCAAATATGCCATGGGGTTCACTCCCTCTATGCATTATTCATTTTCACTTCCATCAAAACCCCTTAACCCTGGCAGCACCTGTGGCTCAGTGGGTAGGACACCAGTCCCATATACCAGGGATGCAGGTTTGAACCCGGTCCCAGCCAAACTGCAACAAAAAATAGCCGGGCACAGTGGCAGGCGCCTATAGTCCCAGCTACTTGGGAGGCTGAGGCAACAGAATTGCCTAAGCCCAGGAGTTGGAGGCTGCTGTGAGCTGTGACACTACAGCACTCTACAGCGGCCAAAGAGTGAAACTCTGTCTTAAAAAAAAAAAAAAAAAAACAACCCTTAATCCTGCTAACCTGGGAGGTGGATCTGAGGTGGCCTGTGCCTCTCCCTCCCAGTCCACATATCCTCTGAAATAAATCCTCTCTCCCTTGACAATCCTTTTTGTCTCAGAATTGGCTTCCTATGCAGCAGGAGCAACAGTGAACATCCAACTCCCACACCCCCACTCCCACACGCACACACTTGTGGGTTTGTTAATGGAAGGATCACTTGAGTTCAGGAATTCAAGACCAGCCTGAGTGACCTGGGCAACAGAGGGAGATTAAAAAAGTCAAGCATATACACATAGGAATACCGTGCTCAAGGTGCATTCATGTCTATTTACTCAAGTTCTCTTGCATCTCTTCAATAATGCATCTCCTTCCCACAAGTCTTATAAATTTAGCACCCTTTTTAATTTATTTTTTTTTTTGAGACAGAATCTCACTCTGTTGCCCTGGTAGAGTGCTGTGGCATCATAGCTCACAGCAACCTCAAACTCTGAAATAAATCCTCTCTCCCTTGACAATCCTTTTTGTCTCAGAATTGGCTTCCTATGCAGCAGGAGCAACATTGAACACCCAACTCCCACACCCCCACTCCCACATTGCTCAAGCAATCCTTTTGCCCCAGCTCCTTGAGTAGATGGGACTACAGGCACCTGCCACAACACGGGGCTATTATATTAAAGGTGGAGTCTCACTCTTGTTCAGACTGGTCTCCAACTCCTGATCTCAGGCAATCCTCCCAGAGTGCTAGGATTAAAAGTGTGACCCATTGCATTAGGCTTCCCCCCACTTTTTTGAAGGAAAAATTTTAGATGTAACAATCATGAAACAAATGACACCAGTCTATTTCCCTAACAACTCAGAAATACTGACAACGAATTATTTACAAAAAAACAAACTTGTAAAGACCAGAGGTTCTGTTGATCTTACCTGACCATTCATTTGATTCAAAGTACTGACTTATCCACTTGATTCAAAGTACTGACTTTCATTGTAACAGTAACAACAATTTCATTGTAAGGTGACAGCAAGTTTACTTCAAACATCCAAGCCAGAGAATTTAACTACAGGCAGGGAGGGATCTCTGCTCCAACAATGTGGACAATCCCAAAGTGGGGCCAGGTTGCAAGGGCAACAGCATAGGTGCAAAGGAGAGTGCTCTCTCATCCCTGCTTCCTTCCTCATTAATCTCAGCCACATTAGCAGTGAAAGAGGCGGTGGAAGCAGAGGAACCATATCTCTTATCACAACTATTTTTCATGTAGCTAATTCCTCCTTTCTGCCTCTTTTTCCAGATGACCCAACTACCCTCACATGCCCCAAGAATGCCTCTGATTTTGTTATAGGCAACTTCAGAGGTACTTATCTTCTATTTACCACGGAATATCTACACTAAAACGCTCATGTAAGTTGGCCTGCAACACTGCTTTGTTATGTCTTTAGATTCAAAAACAAAGACTGCCTTTTATCTTATAAAAATCAAACCCCTTCCTCTTCCAATAAAAAACCCAGCTTTCTTAATCACACTGTGTCTCTTACAAAGTCTAATATTCTGAGTTTCACAGGCAATTTATACAGACTGCTTTGTATACAAGAGTTGCTGGAATCGCAGTAAGATATTATTGTCTGGCTCGGCGCCTGTGGCTCAATCGGCTAAGGCGCCAGCCACGTACACTTAAGGTGGTGGGTTCAAATCCCCAGCCCGGGCCCGCCAAACAACAATGATGGCTGCAACCAAAAAATGGCCGGGTGTTGTGGCGGGCGCCTGTGGTCCCAGCTGCTTGGGAGGCGGAGGCAGGAGAATTGCTTGAGCTCAGGAGTTGGAGGTTGCTGTGAGCTGTGATGCCATGGCACTACTCTACCCAGGGGGATAGCTTGAGGCTCTGTCTCAAAAAAAAAAAAAAGAAACAAAAAAAAGAAAGAAAGTTGGAAATTCAGAATTAAAAGAGATCTAAAGAAAGAATATAGCGGTAAGAAGAAAGAACTATGGTGGCCCCTGCTTCAAGATCCCATATTAATAGGCTAATGTGTCTGGGAGAGATGACACTTCCCACCATTAAGAGTCAACATCCTTCTTTAACAGGAGAATGGACAGAGGCCATTAGCAGGGACAGGTGGGCTCCAGTGCCTTTGGGGGCCTCATTCTAGTCCTGTCTTATGCGTTGGTATGCAACTGAATCCATCCAGAAACCTCACAGCTGGAGATGCCCTTCCTGTGGCCAATAGAACCTCATTAGAAGTCTGAAGTGTTTCCCCATAGTACTTACCTGGCAGGAAGTAAAGTGACCAAAGCCAGAGGCCCTGGCTCCTTCCAGAGCAAGGTCCCATCCACGCGTGCCTGAGATGGGGAAAGTGACCCACTGCTCACCCAGGAATGCTTCACAGTCTGGAGCTTGAATGAGCTTGCCAGCCTCCACGAGGGATGAGGCTTGAAAATGAGGAAATGACAACCTGTCTTGTTTGCCAACGAGTCTTAAAGCTAAAACAGAATATAGGCAAACCACAGCGGAAGTCACGAGTTGCAAAAACATGTTGTGTTAAGTGAGAATGTCACTGGGTCAAAGGGTCTTTAGGAAGTTCCTCAAGACCAATAGCACCTTCCAGGCCCGATATTTCTTTGGCTTTCCGCTTTTTTCTCAGAGGGGCCCCCCATGCTGTATGTATATGAATCGACTCCTTCCTAAGCCAGAGTTGCTTGCTTCCTCCCTGTCCTCAGGAGGAAAACATTTTGCCACTGGTCTTTCCCATCTGACAAAGGCCCTACAGTCAGATGCTCAGCCCTGAAGTCAGAAGCTTCTGGTGGTAGTCCTTCCCCGTCACCAGTGCACTCATCTTTACAACATGTTCTACATACCTACTCTGTGGAGAGACTGTATTTTGAGCAATTTACTACTTTTTTCTCTGTGCCTTGATTTCTTTATCTTGAAAATAAATGAAGGTGGGAGCAGGTGGTCATTAGCATTTCCCCCTGCCGAGTATTGCTCTGCGGGTCCCTCATCTCCCCAGATGTTTCTACGGGGTGCTGCCCTCTGGCAGGGATCCAGGCCTCTGTCGTATGACTGCAGGGGCAATGCCAGGGGTAGACTATGACAGGTCACGCAGATCCCTGCCTTAAGTTGCAGCATCCAGACAGTGCCATCCCTTGGGACTCTGAGGGTCCAGGGGTGAAGCTCACTGGTGAAGAGAGAGATGTTGAGGCCACACCGTGTCACAGAAAGAGCTTTGGATCCAAATCAGGAGACCTGAATTCTTGTCCTGGCTTGGCACTGTCCAGCTTTGGGCAAGATTCTCTGGGCCTCTGTTTTTTATCAATGAAATAGGGATGGCCCCTGCCCTGCTGACCTTGCATGGCTTCTGTGGGGCCCAGCCCAACCACAGACGTGGAAGTGCTTTAAGATCCTTTATCATGGAGGTACCCAGGGCTGTGACTTAGTGGAGGATGTTTCCTTCCTGGTCCTCGGTTCCCAGGGCTCCAGCCCCAGATGCTGCAGCCTCTGGTGTCCATGGAGGCGGCAGGCTACTCTCACACTGTTTCTGGGAGGCTGTGGCTGATGGAGTCTCCAGGCTTCTTGGTGGTGCATTCACCACCCCCACTCGCCCCCGCACACCAGATTTATCACATGCTCTCCAAAACACAAAACAACAACATCCGGGGTGGAAGTCAGATGTGTGGCTCTGAGCAGGTGCAGAGGAAGTGTGTGGGGGCAGGCAGCAGGCAGCCCACCCCGTCCTACCCGCTTCTGGGTCTCCTGTGGCCCAGATCAGCTGTGGGTGTGATGTCTTCTAGCTACAAATGAAGCAGATAGTCAAAGCGCAGGCTCAGGCCTCTGTGGTTAGAGTGACTGACCGCCAGAGGTGTCAGCTGGGATCACCTTCACTCTTCCCTCCGTAGAGGCTCTTCCCATTGCCCTACAGCTGTTGCACAGCTGGGCTCTGACATTCACTAGGCTTGAGAGCTGGACCTCAAGGGTTCAAAGGGTCTTTAGGAAGATCCTCAAGACAAATAGCACCTTCCAGGCCTGATATTTATTTGGTTTGCCACTTTATTCTCAGAGGAGCTGTGGAGAAAGAGAGAGAATATGAAGGAGTGAATGTGACACATGTGTGAGTGTATGTGTGAGCGTGTAGATGTGGAATGTGTGAGTGTGTGGTGTGTGATGTGGGGGAGCGTGCATGTGAGTGTGTGTCTTTAGAGATCAGGGTTCTGTGTGCTGAGGCTGGGGCCTGCCAGGCACTGAGGAAGGTATGCAGGATGACAGGGGGTGGGTTTCCTGCGCAGCCCAAACCAACCAGTAAAAACATTTGGTTGGGTTGTTAAGAGCAAGAGTTAGAGGTCCGAGGACTGCAGGGAGGAGGTGAATGTCTGAAATTTGAGGGGATCAAAACTTCCAGACCTGAGCCTGTCCAGTGTCTAGCTTCCAATGTCACCCCAGTGTCACAGGGGTTGGGGCTCAAGGGAAGACTGACCCCTGGCAAAATTGTGAAATTTACCATCCTTATTTTCTTTGCTTTTTTTTTTTTTTTTTGAGACTAAGTGTCACTATGTCGCCCTCAGTAGAGTGCTGTAACATCACAGCTCACAGCAACCTCAAACTCTTGGGCTTAAGCGATTCTCTTGCCTCAGCCTCCCAAGTAGCTGGGACTATAGGAGTCCGCCACAATGCCCGGCTATTTTTCTGTTGCAGTTGTCATTGTTGCTTTTGCTGGCCCGGGCCAGGTTCGAACCCGCCAGCCTCAGTGTATGTGGCTGGTGCCCTACCCACTGAGCTACAGGAACCGCCTCTCTTTGCTCTTTTATTCCCCCCATCTAAACCTGATTTCTCCTTTTAGACCCATAGGGCAACCTTAGGTCCTGGTTGTCCTACTTCCAGGATGCTGTCTGATAGTCAGTAGCACACCAAGGGGCAGGAGACTCAATGGCCTAATAACTTCTGGGGGCCAGAACCCAATGAAAAAATTTAGAGCCCAATGACATGCAGATGGAGGGAATAAATACAGCAGAACCTCCACAGTTGACCACCTCCCTACACTGACCACCTCCTTAAGTTGACCTAATTTTCACAGACCAGGGGTGCACCACATGTACGTATCAGTACAGTAGGCCTAGTTCCTTAGGTTGGCCACCTCTGTATGTTAAGCAGTTTGTTACATCCCTTGGTTGTCAACTTACAAAGGTCCTACTATCATTCCAGCTACATCAGGAAGTGTTCTAATGTTCTAAGTGTCTAAGTGTTCTGGTCCTTTAGACCACTGGCTCTTAACCTTCCTAATGCCTCCTAATGCCGTGACACTTTAATACAGTTCCTCCTGTTGTGGTGACCCCCAACCATAAAATTATTTTTGTTGCTACTTCATAACTGTAATTTTGCTACTGCTATGAATCATAATGTAAATATCTGATATGCAGGATGTATTTTCGTTGTTACAAAAGGGTTGCGACCCACAGGTTGAGAACTGCTGCTTAGAAGTATTCATTCACTCTCCACGATGGCCTCTTAACTTGGGCTCTATTCTCTCCATGTTACAGATGGGCTAAAAAGAGTGTGTCTCATAGGGTGGGGTGAGGGTAAGCATCACGCAGGACTTAGCACACAGTCTGGAATACAGTCAGAGATTAGCCATGGTCACTGGGATGGTGGTTGTCGCTGTGGGTTCTATTTGGTTATTGCATTACTCTGTGTTGACCTCCACATGGTCAAGTCTGAAGGACCATCTCCTAGGCCTTTCCAAACTGAGGCCCTGCATCCTCAGATTGTTCTCTCCATGACAGAGTGGTGCTCCCTACAGTGACAGACATGAGGAGCCCCTTCTCTGGTGATTCTGAAGGAACTCCCCACGCGCCCACCAGGTAGAGGCACCTGGTTCAGGCATCTTGCTGTTCCCTCCTCCCGAGGGAGGCTTGCACTGCAGGCTCGCCTGCCCCAGAGTGAGCCACTCCAGGGGAGCAGGGCTTTAGAAGCATTTAACCTTTACAATAAACCCATGTTATAATTTTCTTCTATAAGAAATGACAGCATTTTAGTGACTAAGATTTCTTTCCTGAATATGGCCATATTTCTGTTGATAGAATTCTAAGGTTAAAACTCAAAATATGTGGGAATTTTGGATGGATTTTAATGTAACATATTAGCATAACCTTGGATTTTAGGATATTCGTATCTCTATATCTAGGACAAAGATTTTTTTGTCTCTAGAGAGAAAGGATTGGCTACCCATTTTAAAAAACATTAGCCCTGGAAGAGAAGCTCTGGAACTCCTTGGCTCATATGGCCGGGTGACCCTCGTGTCTGCTGGAGCTCCCAGGCCAGCTGAGAGCTACATTTCCTCTCTCCAAGTGCTCACTGTTCACTTAGATATGTAATCTTTCTGAGATGATGTCTTATATTTTTATTGTACACACTCCCTAGTACAGTTAATTGTTTCAGGGAAGTGGGGGTAGTGTGGAAAATTCAACTTGCTTCTTTGCCTTGGGGACCAGCTTCATAGACCAAAGCATGGTCAGTTCTTCTGTTGTTGAATATTATTAAGGGAGATATTTTTTCATGAGTCTTTAAAAAAAGTCTTGAACAAATTAGAGATTCTTAAGCTTTATAAAAGAAAATCAATTTTTATAAACATATTTCTAACGACTTTAGGGCCTTATTAGTCTATACTCATATCATTACATGATGGGCTTTTAACAAGAAAAAAAATTAGGATAATTTAAGAACTTGGGGAAGATTTCCTTTCTTTTTTTGCAGTTTTTGGCCAGGGCTGGATTTGAGCCTGCCACCTCTGGCATATGGGGCCAGCTCCCTACTCCTTTGAGCCACAGGTGCCACCCAAGATTTCCTTTTCATTAAATCTTTAAGTAGTTCCCTGAATGCTTGCTGGCCTTTGGTCATTGCTATGTATCATCATCAATACTGCAGCTGCTTGTTGATCGCCTGTGTTGGCTGAATAGTGTCTCCCTAAAGTCCATGTCTACCTGGAACCTGTGGACTGGCTTTCTTCCTTAGAAGGGTTTCTTACTGCATAAGGAGCCGGTGGGCCTTGGGCAGTATACTATTGTACTTGCTTTATATCAGTTAGGAGTAATATAAAATGGCCTATGCCCTTACTGACAAGTTTTGGCTTTTGACTCTAGGGACTGATAGATTACACGAGCTTGGGGTTGGCTGCTACTTATTGGCATTCATTTCGATGTGGCCCTTTAATCCTCTGTCACAGGCATGGCCCTTTAGTAGGTCAGAGAACAGCTTCCTGGGGAGTAAAACAGTGGTAGATTCTGACATGCCTTATAATTTTGCTTCTCTTGCAATGATTTGCTGCCATTCCAAGGGAAGCTAGACAGGTACCCCCAACACAGAGAAGAGTGAAATAAACATTCCTGATAACTGTTGCTCCTGACTGGGGCCATGTCGGGACCTGGGAATTTGGGCTGGGTACTGCAGTTGCTGAGGTTTGAGAGACCAAAGGGTCACTGAGGTCTGAGTCCTGGCTGTGTAAGGGCAGGCTTGGGGAGCACACAGCAACCGAGGCATGGTCTTCAAGTCCCATGTAGACAGAGAGGTTCACATCAGGCAGGCAGCAGGGTAGGGACACCTCTCTCCCAGGGAGAGCTCTCCACACATAGCCCTCAGTCTAGAGATGAGATGGGGGGGCAAGCTGCCAGTGGACAATCTGGACATTCGTTGTAGGATATGACATAGTTTAGTGCCAGAACCTAGGAACAATCTTAATAGATAAGCGGCCCTTTGCCTAATCACTGTCCCCAAAAACTTTGGATTCAACTAGTCTAAAAACTAAGTTATCTAACTAGTTAACTAGCTTCTAGTGAGTAATCTTGTAGAAAGAGTTTATTCATTTGGTTACCTCAGTTTTAATTAGCAGCCTCTTGATCTTGGAGGGTGCCACAGAAAAGTATGAGATCAAGGTTAAGTATTCCATGGATATTTTCCCAAGATTATTATTGGTTTTGAAATGCTCAAGAGGAGCACTTTCTTCAGAAAGAACCTGTAACTACTATTTATAGAATTCTACTATAAGTAGTCTTAATTACGTTCTGGAACATAGAACTTTGGGGTCTTGAGCACTGGAGTGGACATGAAACTCTTCTCTAATTGAAGGTAACCCTGACCCCACCTGTAGGCATTTGCCTAGCTTGGCCCAGCCTTGGAGGTGAGGGAAGCTGTTGGTTTACAGACATGTCCTAGGGTTCCTAAACATGGGACTGATAGAATGCTCCAAAAGGGCTGTCCAGGAGACAAAGATATGGAAGACAAATGCAGTCTGAGCCTCCTTGATGGCAATCACGGTCTTTAATTATTCATTAAGTCACATTTCTGATTTGTTAGCAAGTGTCAGCTTGTGGGTGCTGGTTGAAAGACAGAACTCAGAGGGAAAAAAGACTTTGAACTTCAGCTCTTTGAAGAGCAGCCCCTACTTGGCACCATCCCACACCTTCTTTCCTTCCCATCTGCAGGGAACTCTTCAAGTATGAGAGGTTATGAAGGTTTGGCTATTCTTTAATCTTAGGTCCATGAGAATAACAGGAAGGGGCGGGTTATCTTCCTTGAAGTGGAGGCCTAGGAAAGATCAGTCTCTGTTTTCATTTCCTCTTCTCCCTCCTCCTTCTTCTTTCAAGATTCTGCCACCAAGGGAGCATGGGTTCTTGTAGAAAGACTCTGGTCAAGAGGATAGGAGATGCTATAACTAGCTTACTGGGTGCCCTTGAGAAAAATGTTTTGCCTCCTACGACCTCAATTTTCTCGCCTGTGAAATGGTAAGAATGTGCGTTTATAACTACTTGTATACGTGCCCATCATGCCCGACCCCTAATGTACTAGGACTCCAGGTTGCTCCTTGTTGAGAGTAATAAGGGCAGAAGTGAGCAAACATAATGAGGACTTCAGGCCTCAGTGAGCGCAAATACATATACCCAGAGGAGCCATGTCTTCTTTCAGTGACATTTACAGAAATGCTGAGAGCTGGGTGTATCCATCTTAGCAGCTAGCAGGGCACCTGGGTTCTAATTAAGTATTCAAACAACTCTTTTGAATGAAAGAAAGAAGAAGAGTGGAAGGAAGGGAGGGAGAGATGGAGTGGAGGGGAACATCCCATTGACATCCCATAATAAGGGTGCAGACAGGCTCTAAATGTCTCTCCTTTCTGACACCAGCTCCTCTGTGGGAAACCTCTTCCTTCCAAAAGGGCTCCCTTGAGGACCTTAATTCTCTGCACCTTTGGTTCTTGCACTAGAAATAAACTGTAAGTGGAAACTCCTCATGCCACCTCCCCCCAACAGGAATAATTAGGCCAGGTTTCGATGCCACTAAGAAGGGGACTAGCACACCTATGAGGCCAAGTAGGAAAAGGTTAGGGGAGGGTGTAAGTGCAGGCAGTGGAGGCCCCTGGGGTAAGGGCCCCAAGGATCATCCTGATTCTGAAAGTGATTGTCACAGGTGGAGGGAGAGTCAGCGGCTCAGCTTAGGCTTCCTTGGGCCCGTCCTGGGCCTCAGCGGCCACATTGCTGGCCTGCAGCAGGAAGGCTGTGTAGGCCATCTCAGCTTCTTCCTTGGATGACTAGGAGGCAATAGAAGAGGAGTCAGTGTTGGGGCCGTTGGCTTGGTGAGCGGAGTCAGAGGCAGGGAGGGATACACTCAATATTATGAATTCAAGACCTTGGCCCAAGCAACACAAGCCTGTGTGGCCTGCTCTTCTCAGCCCAGCCCCCATGCTCACCATGAGAAATGGAAAGTTGCAGCCTCTAAAAATATCCCCTTCTGTCTCACTACCTCCTTCCAACAGGTGGAGTGGAACCATCTCCGTTGCCTGGGCCTGTCCCCGGAAGCTGTGCCCACACAGTCCATGGGCAAGGTGGCCTGGCCTAGGCCAGTGTCAGCTGGGGTGATCTATGTTGCTTTTTTTCTACCAGCCCAGAGAGGTACTTTTCAGCACTGCAAGGACTGAAAGGCTCTCCAGGACTGATTCATTCTCCTAATTATGCTAAATGCCTGGATCTGTGCTGTTCCAAGGGAAAGTAGATATGATACAAAACATCAATGCCTCAGGATTAGAGACACAAGGTGTTATCCTTCTCTAACCCCTGAGCCTTATGGAGGCCTGATAGGGTAATGCATAGCTCAAAGGCAAGAGTTGCAAGAGTTGCCTTTCAATGTGGAACTTGGTTGAGGTGGGTAGGGGCTTCTCATGACTATCAAATTCCCTATTGTGAGCAAACGTCTTCCAGGCTCAGACAAAAGCCTGGTCCTGAGCAAATTCTGAAGAGAGGATGGGTGGCTTGGGGTCCACGGGTCTCCCAGCTCAGAAAGGACATCCACTTCGTCACCAGCACATTTGATCTTCCCATTCTGACTTGTGTGCACCTCCCGTCCTCATTTCCCAATCTCTCTCCCTCCTGCATGTTCATATCCTATAAATGTAACTCCTTTCTCTCAGCCCTACCCACATCAACACTCCACAGTCATTAAGATCTATCTCTCCTTCAAAAAATCCTCCCATATTTTCCCTATCCTGAGATCAACCCCCACGTGGAGGCAGTTCTTCCTGATGTCTGACTGCAGTCCTTCATGCTGCATTTTCTTTCCACACAGTGTGGCCTCCTTTTCTTACCCTTTTTGCCTTCTTAGGTTCTTTGGTCTCTGTGGTGCTCTCCGTGGTGGTGTTGAACTCTGTGTAAAGAGAAGGGGTGGGTTAGCCCTCAATAGCCTCCTATTCCCACCCTGGATATAGGGCTAGGTTCAGTTGCTGCTTTCCCAGGGGTTAAGCATTCCCTTAGGTGAGGGACATACCATCTTTTCCTTCAAGGGATGTCTCCTGAGTGACTGGGGAGGCTCCCATGTTGTCATTGGCTCCAAATTCCCTGGAATTCTCAAAGTCTGACATGCCTATGTCTGTCCTGTAGCTTGCAACTGAAACCCGGTCTGTTGGGGAGAAAGAGGAGTTGATGCAGGGATAGAACCTCGGGCTTAGGAGATCAGGTGGTGCTGCCCCTCTCTGGGTGGCTCCCTGCAGCCCCTCAGGATGGCTACGGGGTGTGGGCCCCTGGTAGCTCACTTCTGTCTGTGACCCAGGCGGAGGGAAATGGTCTGTCTCCTTCATGGGTAATCAAGACACGATAATCCCTGACCTTAGTTTATTGCTCTGTGACCTTTCCATGCACAGCGCCTTGTTTGGCCCTCACATTAGCTCTATGAGGTGGTTATTATCATTCCTGTCTTGAGCCATGAGGAAAGTGAGGCACGTAACAGGGATACCTCAAACAGGGATAGCCAATGACTGATCAAACTAGGCTGAAGAGCAGGTCTTCTGAATCCTGATCTGGTTCTAGTTCTGCCTCTGAACTTACACCCTGAGCAATCGGAAATGGCTTTCCAGAGACAGTATTTGGATGACAGCACTTAATTTAAGTTCTGGGTATGTGTAGGTTTATCATTCCCTGCCCTTTGTCTGGGTCTATGAGAAAAGAGACAATCGTAGCCTCTAAGGGCACCTGAGCCAGGGCCGAGGGTGGGAGTCGGAGGTGGGAGGCCAGGAGCATCCCAGGGACTTACCCACGTTCTTCCTGTGCCGGGCTCTGGCTACCCCCACGGCTACAGCTCCCAGCGCCAGCACCAGGCCCAAGGGCACCAGGGCGTAGAGCACCACTTTGGAAGTCCCGCTTTGCCCCTTAGAGCTAAAAGGAGTAAGTTAGTTAATCACTGGACGGGACACCTATGGGTCCCAGAATGTGCTGGCAGGTTGGCTTGGCTAGATTTTCCTCCCAGGTTTATCCACTTTGTTCTCCTGATACAGTTCCCTAGCTCTGTCCTTCTAATGAGCCTGCCCACAAGTAGCAAAGGCAAAGACTGGGTCTTCTCTGCATTGCAGGCCTGGGAGATTGAACCGAATTGTAAATGCCACCCCAGCCATGGGAGAAGGGCAGAGAGTACCACGGGAATCTCTCCTGCACAAGCAGAGGCACTTAGGGTTGCCCCGCACTGTCCACGAGGCAGACAGACCCTCCTCCTTGGGCCTGCTGGCCTAGCCTTGGGTCCTGAGCCTCTGGGGTGTTCTCTGAAGGAGAAACCTTGAATTCGTGTTCACCTGCTGGTATCTGCTGGTGCTCCACTCCCACCGGCTGGGCCTCCTGCTTCCTTCACGGCCTTTTCCTCTGCAAACAGCCTGGGATCCTGAACAGCTTTGTTCTCAATCTCCCTGGCCCTTGTCTCGCCCAGCTCACCAGGAGCAGCATTTGCATTTGCCCGGCTGACATCGGAGGACTCTAGAGCAGAACAGAGTGGGGGCTGGGTTAGGGTTCTTTCCCTACATTTTTACTCCTTGAGGTAAAGGAGTCTAAGGAGTGAGATTTCATTAGAAATCACAGGGTCGGGATTACATTTCAACGTTGTTGGGGTGGAATGCAGGATGACAGAAACAAAGCCATGCAGGCCTTCTCTAGCGTGTCACAGGTGATCTCTCCCTCATTACTACCAAATTCATTTCCATCTTCCAGGCTCCATGAAAGCAGATCCAGCTGTGCAGAGAGATTTTTACAGCTTGGAAACCCTACCCCAGGCATCCGGACTTCAGCGCTGGGTGTGACAGTGCTGTCCCCTGGTGGTAGCCTAAGCTATGCAACTCCCCTCCCTCCAGCGAGCCAGACCAGAGAGATCTCCGGCTCAAAAGGATTTCCAGAGGGACTAAAAATACCCTCATTAGGGACAAAGCATTTCACATGACATTTTAAAAAAGGCTTGAAGTGCAAACTTATTAGATGAGGTTGTCTTAATTTTCTTGATCAGACCCTGTAAATGAAGGGAGCTGGCTCTCTTCTGACAATAGACTTTGGCAGAGGGAGGGAGGATGAATATGTTGCATGTGATAGTGACTCTCAAAGTTCTATAAATAGAAGGACATTGCTATTAATAGATATAGAGGGGACTTCAATATGGTTGACATTGAACTTGGGCCTTGTCTTAATGCTGAGGTTAAATAGCAAACTATTTTTACTTAGTTTGTATGTTTATTTGGGATGCTCTTCTTGGAATGCTCAATGAGACTTTGTAGGGCCTAAATTTCCCTCCCTTCTCCCTACTTTCAGCCTCTTATAGCTGAACCTAGGGCCAGTCCTGGCTGGTTGAGAAGCTCTTGGGCAGGGCCCTTTGAGGAGTCTTGCCTCTAAGGTCCAGTGGGACAAGAGAGACTTACCCTGTACTTTCTCCTCGACTGCCACATACACAGCGGCAGTCTCTCCATAGCTGTGGCCCTG
This sequence comes from Galagoides demidoff, assembly GCA_963574575.1. Lineage (NCBI taxonomy): Eukaryota > Metazoa > Chordata > Mammalia > Primates > Galagidae > Galagoides > Galagoides demidoff. The sequence goes on from CAUYQV010008176.1 coordinate 17,019, forward strand.
CTTCACCCCACACCAGTACCAGCCCTCATCCTTCTTGGTGACTGAGTTCAGGTTCAGGGAAACGATCTGGCTGTTCTGGTCACAGTTCACAAAGGCATCACTGGGTCCTTCATCTTGGCTGGGCAGGACCTGGCAGCCCTTGTTGCTCCACTTGCACCAGTATTTCTCATGGGAGTAGAATTTGCATGGGAAGTGGCAGGGCAGCTTGAGGCTCTTTCCCAGCACAGCAGTGACAGTCTCTGGCACTTTGAGATTCGGTTTTCCTAAAGCAGGGAGGGAGGGAGAAATAGGCACAGAAATGGGTACCTGGAGAAGCTGCAGGTAAGTGATTGTAGTGGGGACCTTTGTCCACATGTCCTGTTTGGATAGTATTGTAAACAAGTACATTATGCTGAATATCTAAGAAATGTAGTTATGCCCTTAAGTAATAATTATTGCTGATACTCTCCATGATCAATCCAGAGCCTAACATAGAAACTATAGCCTTGCACAACTTGACTTTGGTTTGCTTTCATTCCTCTTCCTTCTCTTCTAGACTTGATGCAAAGAGCTACCTTCAGTGCCCAACTTCATCTGATGCCTACAGACTGCAAAAGAGGCCAGTGTTTTAGATGGTAGGAGGTGCTACATGTGTTAATTCAAAGACTGTGGAGTGCTAGTTACTGGTATGACAAAGTGACCTCTGGATAGGTAGGCTCCTTTCTGAGGTCTGTCCCATTAGCGTGGATGTAGGTGAAGGAGGAGGAAGGTGGGCTGGGGTGCCCTGCTGAGTGGAGAGGTCTTGGGGCTTCTTTCTTTCCCTTTTGCCCCAGGCCAACACTTACCTTCAATAACCTTGAGCTCCACTGTGGTCCTCCAGCGAGCATCACCATTGGTCAGACACCAGTAGAAGCCGGCGTCCTGAGGGGTGAGCTGGTTGAGTATGACGGTGTAAGTGCCATTGCCCGGCTCATCCAGCAGTGCCAGCCTGCCCTCATACTGCTCCTGCACCAGCCCCTGGCTCTCCACCAGCAGGGGGCAGCGGCCGCTGCCCTCCCCCTTCCAGCGGCACCAGTACTTGGCCGTGCTGTCCTCCGTTGGGTTGTAGGGGCAGAGCAGGGACACTGAGCTTCCGGCTATACCCTTCACCACAGAAGGGCTATGGGGCATCCTGGACTCTGGAACATAGACAGAGGTGGGATGGCAGGACAGTGACACGGGAACTGCCTTGTATAGTCTGAGCAGCGTTTCCCCCTGCCTCAGCCGGGGTGAGAGTAAGGTTTAGATGAATCATATCACCCTCCTTGGAACTTTCCTAATGTCACAGCGCCTGTAGCTGGAGCTACCAGGACCTTGAGGGATTTCAGGGACATTCACTATTGGTATGTCAGGATACCTCATTCCTTTCCTTCAATTCATTCTGAGCAGAAAATGGAAATTTAAGAGGAGACTATCAGCTCTTCTCTGTTAGCCTTTTATAAAATCACCCTCCACATTAGTTTCTGTCTATTTTTTAGCTCATCCCACAAAAATAGCCAGATGAATTGTTTCTAAATTAAGGAAATATATTTAGAAGGATGTAATTTAAAATACAAACTCTGTAAGTCTTAAGGACCCTGAGGGGAACCTCAATGGAAGGACAGCTAAAGCTGAGGTCCAGAGAGAACCCTGGGCTGCCAGAGATGCACTTGAATGTGGAGAGGACCCAGAGTTGGCTGTAGAAATGATGTCCGGGGAACACGAGCCCCTTACAGGAAAGTCACAGGGCAGATACTTTGCACTGCAAGTCCTGGTTTGCTGCTTCTCCTGAGGGCAGCTCTACACAGAGCTCTGCAGAGAAGGAGCAGGACCTATCATTCCACTGCGTTGACCTGACGAGCTGAGTGAGCCAGATTGTGTGGAATAACAATTAGCCTAAGACAGGTGGGAGTGAAAAATTCTAAGGCTGTGTACTTTTTCCCTGGGAAAGCTTTAGACCCACATTAGTTTCTCTAATCAATCCTTTTCCATCTGCTTTTTTTTTTTTTTTTTTTTTAGACAGTCTTATTCTGTCACCCTGGGTAGAATGCCGTGGTGTCATAGCTGACAGCAACCTCAAACTCTTGTGCTCAAGTGATCCTCTAGCCTCAACCTCTCAAGTAGCTGGGACTAAAGGCCTGCACCACCATGCCCGGCTAGTTTTTCTATTTTTAATAGAGACAGGGTCTCACTCTTACTCGGGCTGGTCTGGATCTCCCGAGCTCAAGCCATCTACCCACCTCAGCTTCCTGGAGTGCTAGGAAAACAGGCAAAAGCCACCGTGTCTGGCCTCTTTCCCTATCTGAATTAAGGGATGAGACACCTGTCTTGCTCAGGGCCTTGGGAGACGATAAAGGGCCCCCTCAGGGCTTGTCAGGGCACCAAAACCCCCACAATCTACAAGTCTTGCCTCAAGCAGGACCTTTACTCTCCTCATTCTTACCAAGCAGGGAAAGCCATCAAAGGCTGTTACCTAGAGGCAGAGGCTGCTTTTTCTCATGCTCCCCTCCCCACTCTCCTCTCCTGTGGCCAGGGCGGCATCCAGCGCAGGGCTGGGAAGTGAGTGGGTATTGTTGACTGACAGATGAATGTTAACCACAGACCCCAGGAGCTCACCCCCTCCCCTGTTCGGCTGCCCCTCCCTCTCTCTCACCCTCATTAACGAAGAGTTGCCAAGCCTGGGCAGGGGTGCCTTCTTGCATCAGTCCATCGGAGTGGGCTCCGCACAGGTAGTGCCCCGCATCTTCCTTCCTCAGGCCTGTGATCAGCACACTGAAGTCACCGTTGTTACCCTTCTGGGTGAGTAGGATCCTGCCCTCAAAGGCTGAATCTCTCTCGCCCAGGGTGTTGATGACCATAGCACAATTTTCCTCCTTCGTCACCCGGCACAAAAATTTGGCCACGTCTTTCACCTCAGGGCCCGGGGCACAGTCAAAGGACACGGAGCCTCTCAGGTCTCCATAAACCAGCTCAGGTTCTGGCTTTAGCACTTGGAGATCAACATTCTTCTTATCCCCACTGGGATCATTCCCAGTCTGGCAGACGTACATCCCAGCATCTCTGAGTCTGACTTCTTTGAGGATGACGCTGAATGTGGATTGGCTGGTACCCTGAATAATAAGGCTGATTCTGCCAAGGTAATCGGGGTGCGTGTACTTATTGGAGTCAATGAGTAGTAGACAGGATGAGTCTGTCTTCTTGCACAAGGACTTTATCTTCTGAGCATTCTCCCGCTTGAAAGGGCACTTGATGGTCACTGTTCTGCCCATGTCTACTGTGTAGACTTGAGTGTCACTTAGGGGGTCAGGACCTGCAGGATGAGGAGCGGGGGGAAAGCTGTGATTGCATTCTCTTGCATCATAGAGCAATCTGCTATTCTCAGGGAGGGCCTGGGTGGACCGAAACTTGGAATGTCCTCTTCCCCAAGAGGGCACTCTCAGAATATGTCTACCAAGGCCCAGCCTGACTGCCGTCTCCTCCACAGAAATGTCCCCCCCGTTGGTGCTAAACTCTCCCTTTTATGTGTTCTCTTGATACTGATGTCTGCATCCCTTATTACAAGGCACTCCTAATCTAGCATATAATTAATTATGTTTTCCATGGACTGGACTGTTTTCCTTGAGGGCAGAGACACATTTTTCTTCTGTGAGAACTCCCTCACTGTGACAAGCACAATGCTTACATGTTGTGGGTACCCAAATTAACATGTGTTGAAATGAATGGAAAGGAGGTAAGTACAGGGTGGTCGATCTCAATGCATTGCAATAGAGGGTTCTAAAAATTACAAGTGTATACATGGAATGGGCTGCCTTGTGAAGCAATGGATTCCTGCTGTCTAGTGTTTAATCAGGTTACTTACCCATTTGTGCAATGTTCTTCTAGATGTTCAGATAGGGCTAAGCTCTCTTGAACTCTTAAGATTTTGTGGTTTTATGAGTCTCTGTCACCACCTGAATGACCTCTTCATTTAGTCCACAGGCAATAGTATACATATTCCAAAGGAGTAAAACATAACTTTTTTACTCCCTGCAAATTTTCTCCCTCAAGACTCCTTTCTCTTTTAAATTGCCCTTGACTATCTAAAATGCCCTCATTGCTAAACCCTTGTCAGAAAGAGCTTTCTCTTCTCTCTCTTTCTTCAGTTAGAACAGGCCTCTTTCTGACCCATCCTTTCAAAATCCTGGTCTTTGGTTAAGAACTGATAATCTAATTTATGCTGATAGTGCTGATGGACTGAAAAAAAAAGTGCATTTTGAAAGATGCCTTCTGGTGCTCCAAACCTTGATCTAATTCTGGGAATTTCAGGATCCTTAAAAATCTCTTCCTGCCTTTTCTGTCTCCTTAGGCTCCTAGACCTCCCTTTTTATGTGCCACAAACACACAAGAAGTTGTCCTCCTGATCCCCTTCTAAGTGAGGGCTTGAGTAAAGGCTCACCCACTCCCTCCAAGTAGGCCTCTTCTCTCTCAGTCCCATGTACAATTCCAAATCGTCTTTGCCTGGAGAGGGAGGAACCACCTTCTGACCCCTTGCCAGGACATCCTCCCCTGTCAGGAAGTTCTTCCTCAAGTCCTCCCAGGTACCCGAGATTATTCCTTCTACCTTTCCCCCAGAAATCCAAGGAGCCTGGATCCTTACCCTGGCTGACCTCCAGGCTGACATCAAAGGACAGGCCTCGGCTACTGATGCCCAGGCCACACTTGTAGCGCCCAGAGTCATTCTGGGTTAGGTTAGCAATATTCACCACAAATGTGCCGTTCTCTGGGAAGTTAGTGAGGCTGGCTCTGCCCGCGTAGTCATTGGAGATGTAGCCCTCAGAGGAGATGAGGGTTGTGCAGCGGCCGCCGGCTCCCTGGCGGCACCAGTACTTCCGAGTGTGCCGGTTGACAGAGGTGGGTGGGTAGTAGCATGTGATGGCCACTGAGTTACCTTCCACACTGCTCACCTCCTGGGGGCCAAATATGGGACTCTTCATGGAAACCACTGTGGGGACAAAAGGCAGAGGCTTTCTGAGGCCCTTGAGAGAGCCCACCAAAGGGACTTAGATGGCCCACCCCGAGGAGAAGGGAGTTTTGCCCTAGCACATGGGCCTTTTTTCCTATAGACTACAACTGGAAAATTGCTATGATTGGGTAAAATAATTGCTTTATTCTCCATTAAATTCTAATTGTCATTCATTAATGATAAACATTTTAAGGACAATGGAATGACAAACTTATGATATCCCTTGTTTCTTAAAAAAATAATGCTACTTTTATAGGGTATTACATTTGTATTTATGATTTGTTTTTCCTTATATTTCTAAAAACCCTTTGTAGATGATTTTTTTCCCAGATAAAAATATTAAAAGCAAGGAAGGATAAGTGATAGAATTTCCCCCAAATTTCATAGCAAGTCATAGAGATGCCTGGTGGGAGGTCAGGTCTTTTTATTTTATTTTTGTACATCATCATAGTGCACAGGAACCTCAAACTCCTGGTCAAGTGATCCTCCTGCCTCAGCCTCCCAAGTAGCTGGGACTCCAAATGTATACCAAGATGGCTAGCTAATAGGCTATTTTTTCATTGTTTCTTTCTTTCCCTTTTCTTTCTTTCTTGAGACAGGATCTCACGATATTGCCTAGGCTATGTTTTTATTCCTAGGGGGCCTTGAGATTAGGAATCACCATTCCTGTCCCTGACTACCAATGCGCACCACTCTTCTCTTCAGACATGGCCTTTCTGAATTGTCTCTGCGTAACTCCTCCTCAAGGGAGCCCACATTTTGGGAGGGACATTCTTGGGGACAAGTCTGGTCCTGGTGTTGTTAGGGAACTGGACTCTGGAGGGGGCTGACACGAGTGGGTAGAACCCTGGCAGACACACCTGGAAAGGCAGCCAGCAGGCAGGCAAGCAAGAAGAATGTCATTGTTGGTGGCTTCAGAGGGGGCTATGCCACCCAGACCGATGTCTTCAGAGATGCTGAAAGACAATAACCACAAGGAATTGACGCTCCTCTGTCTTCTGAGACACTGATTTGGCTTTGTGTTAACAGCAGCTGACGCAAATCCTGAGGAGGGAATGAGCAGCTCCATGTTTCCCATCACAGCTCCAAGTCTTGACATCCTACCTCGCTGCTCCTCAGTGGCCGTAAGGGCAGCTTTTGCCTTCTCGGCTGAGCTACTTTGTTCTGAGTCCCTGCCCAGGAGGAATGGTTGGCCCAGGCACACTGTGAGACCTCAGGAGCAGCTCTCTGGAAGATGGGTTACTGCAGAGAGACAGCCCCATCTTTATTTTTTATTTTTTAGAAACAGAGTCTCACTTTGTTGCCCTTGGTAGAGTGCCGTGGCGTCACAGCTCACATCAACCTCCAGCTCCTGGGCTTAGGCAATTCTCCTGCCCCAGCCTCCCAAGTAGCTGGGACTACAGGCGCCTGCCACAATGTTCGGCTATTTTTTTTTTTTTTTTTTTTTTTGCAGTTTTTGGCTGGGGCTGGGTTTGAACCCGCCACCTCCGGCATATGGGGCCAGCACCCTATACTTTTGAGCCACAGGCGCTGCCCAACACCTGGCTTTTTTTTGTTGTTGCAGTTTGGCCGGGGTGGGTTTGAACTCCCCACCGTCAGTATATGCGGCCGGCGCCCTACTCACTGAGCCACAGGCCCCCACTCAGCCCCATCTTTTTGTTTCAGCTGCTCTCCCTGCCCCCCTCCCCACACCCATCTTCTCTACACCTTCCGTACCCCCTTCCCTCCCTACCTCCTGTTCCTCCTATAGCCCTGTCCTCCCTGCACCCTTACCTGCTCCCCTTTCCTCCCTACGCCCCTGGTGGAGCTGGCATATGTCATGGTATGTTCAAATGAGGAAACTCAAATGAGAGCCACAGAGGAAATCTAATGATCATTGAGGTTTTAAGTGGAATGAGAATGGTCATACCCCTCCAATCGTTTGCTTACCTTGTCCCAGACACTGTGTCAAATCATTCACCTGTGCTATCTCCTTTAAAGTGGATATCAACCTTATAAGGTGGATATTCTTATCCACATTTTGCACCAGAGGAAATAAGAGCTTAAAGGTTAAGGTACTTTTCTCAGTGACACACAGGGGTTAAGTATGTGGTGAGGGGGACAGAGTAGGGAGGGGAAGATTTGAGCCTAGCTTTGCCTGACTCCAAAGTCCATGCTCTCAACTTCTCCAGTGTACTGCGTCCACCTTAACTGTGACAGAATGCTTACCCCTTCTGCTCCTTCCTGTTTTCTGCAGAACCCCTGTTTCTTCTTCTTTTTTTTTGAGACAGAGCCTCAAGCTGTCCCCCTGGGTAGAGTGCTATGGCATCACTGCTCACAGCAACCTCCAACTCCTGGGCTCAAGCGAGTCTCCTGCCTCAGCCTCCCAAGTAGCTGG
>CAUYQV010008178.1:0-12303 GCA_963574575.1 Galagoides demidoff
CGGGCGCCTGTAGTCCCAGCTACTTGGGAGGCGGAGGCAGGAGACTCGCTTGAGCCCAGGAGTTGGAGGTTGCTATGAGCTGTGATGCCATGGCACTCTACCCAGGGGGATAGCTTGAGGCTCTGTCTCCAAAAAAAAAAATAATAAAAATAAAATGTATTTAATATTGGAGGCCCAAAATTGAAAAAAAAATTAACCTAAAAATGTTGGTTTACCATCCCTCTTTTTAGGCTCTTCAAAATCTGAGGCATAGTCAGGGTTCAAAACTACTGCCACCATCCCCTACCCTTTTAAGTTGAAATCTTTGGAAAATTAAACCTGTTTTCCTGTCTGCTTCATGGTTGATTAACTAGTTCTAATCAGCTCGAAAGCTGTATTTGTACTTGAGTTTAAATCTATCCTGTAAAAATAAACAAAGTATTAGTTTAAACAATTTTAATTCATACAACCTCAGGCCCACACAGATTCTCTCTTTCTAAATTCACCTATTTATTACAAAATAAAAGATTAAAACATGAAGGCTTTATATATCTACAAATGGAAAGTTTGTTTTTTCTTAAGTATCCGTAACTATTTCTATGCAAGTTATTCCAATAAGCAATTATTTTTAAGCCTCTGAGATCCCTAAATATTTTCTTATTCCATAACATTGTTAATGAACCCACAAGGGGAGTTGATGTTCATGGCACAGAAAGCCAATTACTGAGACAAGGCCTGCCAAGGAGGAAAGGAACTATTTCAGGAGATGCGTCTGCTGGGAGGGGGAGGCATAGACTGCCTCAAATCAACCTCTGGTTGACCCCAAAAGGGTCAGGGGGGTTTTATGGAGGTGAAAATGAATAATGCAGGAGGGGAGTGACCATCATTCTGTGTTGGGGGTACAGTGCAGAGAGAAATCACGTGAGTACATACATCCCATGAACAAAAAATCTTGGATAAGTCCCTCCCAGGGCAGGCAGGGATTTTAGTATTATAATGAGCCAGGGGTTTAATACCGATAATGTTTTCAAGCTTGTGCACAGACTCAGTGAGTCCTTGGGCACAATCTGTGTTGGTGGATCACTTATCTTGTGTTTTCCAGACAAACAGGGGGTGTAAGACTCTGTAGTTATCTCATGGGTACAAGGAGGTTCTGCCATTCCTGGGAAAGAAACATAAAAAAGAATGCATCAGTGCAACAGAGAGTTACAAAGTTGTCATCAGCAAATCTTACTGGTCTGGGAACTTGAAACAGAACTACGAAAATAATAATTATTATTATTATTTTGGAGTCTCACTTTGTCACCGTTGGTAGAGTGATATGACCTTACAGCTCACAGCAATCTCAAATTCTTGGGCTTCAGCAATTCTCCTGCCTCAGCCTCCCAAGTAGTTGGGACTACAGATGCACACCACAATGCCCGACTATTTTTTGGTTGTAGTTGTCATTGTTGTTTGGCAGGCCCAGGCTGGATTCGAACCCGTCAGCTCTAGTGTATGTAGCTAATACCATAGCCATTAAGCTACAGGCGCCAGCCTACAAAAATTATTTTAAAATGTTTTTTTGGCTCGGCGCCTGTGGCTCAATTGGCTAAGGTGCCAGCCACGTACACTTAAGGTGGTGGGTTCGAATCCCCAGCCCGGGCCCACCAAACAACAATGATGGCTGCATCCAAAAAATGGCCGGGCATTGTGGCCGGCGCCTGTGGTCCCAGCTACTTGGGAGGCGGAGGCAGGAGACTCGCTTGAACCCAGGAGTTGGAGGTTGCTATGAGCTGTGATGCCATGGCACTCTACCCAGGGGAATAGCTTGAGGCTCTGTCTCAAAAAAAAAAAAAATGTTTTCTTGCTTATGGAGCCAATTAGAGCATGATACATTTTTTTTTGAGACAGAGTCTCCCTATGTCACCCTCAGTAGAGTGCTGTGGTGTCACAGCTCACAGCAACCTCAAACTCTTGTGTTTAAGTGATTTATTCTCTTGCCTCAGCCTCCCAAATAGCTGGGACTACAGGCACCCGCCACAATGCCTGGCTGTTTTTGGTTGCAGTTGTCATTGTTTAGCTGGCCTGGGTCAGGTTCGAACCCACCATCCTCAGTGTATGTGGCTGGCACCATAACCACTGTGCTATGGGCATGGAGCCAGAGCGTGATACATTTTTATGAATCTTAGCTCTCCAATGTCTTAGCTCCTTTGGAGAGCAGATTCTAGTTCTTACCAGTAAAGAAAGATTCCTGTGGCCAGTAAATGTTGTGGATTATCACTCAACATTCTTCTCCAACTGTCCAAACTCCTAAATGGCAGAGTCTAGGAGGTGAAAACAACAAGTTCCAGGTCCCTGAGGCACCCAGGGACATTGAGCAAGTTAAAACTTAGGGCAACACAATCTGATAGGTGTCGGATCTTTTGGGGCCAAGATGCCAGTGTCTGGACCTCAGAGTCAAGGCTGTCAAGAGACAGGGCCGGGAGGGTCTTTGTTTTGTCAGGGCAGACTCAGCAGTCTCTTAGGGACTGAATTGTCTCTGCCCCCAAATTCATATGTTGAAGCCTTAACTTCCAGTCCCTTAGATGTCACTGTATTTGGAGATGGGATCTTTACAGAAATAATTAAGGTTAAACGAGGTCACAAAGGTGGGGCCCTGAATTAATAAGACTGGCATCCTTGTAAAAAGAGGCAGACACGCTGGGGGATGTCCATGCACAGAGGAAAGACCACGTGAGGACACAGACCGAAGGCTGCCAGCTACAAGCTGAGGGAAGAAGCCCCAAGAGAAACCAGACCTGTCGACACGGTGATATCAGACCTCCCCCCCCCCCAGCACTCTAATAAACTCCGGCCATCTCAGCTCCTCAGTCAGCAGCATTACGGCAGCTCTAGCAGACATGACACCAGCATGGGGAGGGCTGCAGCTAACTGTGGGGCTGGGAGATTTCTAGGTGGCAGCTAACTTGGTGCATCCTTACAGCCAGCAGCTCCAGTGCCAGCCCCCTTGTGTCCCCACTTCCTGACACCAGCACAAGCAACAGCCCTGTGGTCATTCACAGAGTTATGCAGGAGATACCCTGGTCAGAGCCTGCTCTTCCAGTCCTTTGGACAAATTCCCTGTGTCAAATTCTTCCCCACATGTACAGGCTTCATGCACTCAGGATAGGAAAATCGGTTGTCTAAGTGCATTCAGGCAGCTGTAACACAGTACCATCCACTGCTCAGCTTATAAACAGCAGAAATTCATTTCTCAGAGTTCTGGAAGCTGGGGAGTCCAAGATCAAGGTGCAAGCAGATTCCATTTCTTGCTTTGTCTTCATGTAGCAGAAGAGGCAAGGGTTCCCTCTGGAGCCTCTTTGATAAGGGCGCTAATCTGGTGGATGAGGGCTCCAGCCTTATGACCTAATCACTTCCCCAAAGCCCTCACTTCCTATACCATCACCTCAGGGGTTAGAATTTAACATACAAATTTTGGGGGAATACAAATATTGAGACCATAGTGCTGGTGATGAACTATAGGACTTCTGGAGATTGAGGAGGACATAAGCAACTGGGGATTAGAGGGCATTGGCTGGGCCATGACTAGCAGAATAGAACAAGCCCAACAAAGGCCCCTACAGGACCAAGAAAAGTGCTCACTTAAATCACCTCCTAGGGGCTTGTGCTCATAGCACAGTGGTTACGGCACCAGCCGTATACACTGAGGTCGGTGGGTTTGAACCTGGCTGGGGCCAGCTAAACAATAATGACAACTGCAACAACAAGAACAACAACAACAAAATAGCTGGGCATTGTGGCAGGAGCCTGTAGTCCCAGCTACTTGGGAGGCTGAGGCAAGACAATTGCCTAAGCCCAAGAGTTGGAGGCTGCTGTGAGCTGTGACACCATGGCACTCTACCCAGGGTGACAGCTTAAGACTCTGTCTCAAAACAAAATAAAATAAAATAAAAATCACCTGCTAGGCCCTGCAGGTGAGACCACAGTGAAAGAAGTTTTCTGTTTTCTTCTCTGTTTTGGCCCTGGAAGGGTCAGAAACCAGTTTGCAAGCCTGGGTGGCTGGAGAACATTCTTAGATGGGGAGAAAATGAAGGACTGTCCCCCCCCTCCGCCCCCTTCCCCCCATACGTGTAGGTACACAGCCCACATAAGGGGGCAGGGGACTTACTTTAAGTCAAGTTCAACATTCTGAGTATTACATGGAATTAAACACTATGAAATTTAAGATTATGTAAGGAAAGACTATGTTTACAACTTTGTGACTTTTTATTACCTCAGTGTGATCAGAAAAACTCTAAGAGTACCTAAGTTTTCAGCCAGGAGTAAGGAAGGAATGCTTTGCACAGAATAAGTTCTAAAGAGGCAATGGTAAGTTAACAGAAAGATGATCTCTGCCTACTTGAGTCCTGCTTGTTCACTGGGGATGGAGACTTAATCTAGAAATCAATTTTCAATTATTCTAGGGTTTTGCCTTTAAAGACACACTAAATATCATCACACTATCTGAACAATATTTTTTACTGACAAAAGAATTTTCCGATTCTACGGATGTTCCACCTTAGTCTCCATTTGATAAGCAGCCCAGGGGTCTTCAAGGTCAGTTTCTTCCACATAAAAAGGACTACCGATTTGCTTATAAATTAACAGTCGCTTTAGTAAAGTTAAAAATCCACACATCTACTTTTATTTTTTTTTTTCTTCTCATTCTGGTTCTTATAGGAATATGTAGATGCATATTTAACTCAAAACACATTCCAAATGAGAAAAGAAAGACAGAGGTAACAGATGCACCATCGCTATCACCGGTTTCCTAAATGAAAACTACACTCTAGAAATCCTAAATAGGAGTGTTTACAGAAACAGTTGATGGGGGCAGCATGGGCTGGCATATAAACGCCTGCTGTTGAGCAGGGGAAACCATCCCAAGTATAGTGCCTCTCTCTGTCAGCTGGTGCTCCATGTTTGTGTTTCTTCAGATCGATTGGCTGGATGTGGATAGCTTGTTTAGCAACATTGAGTCTGTGCATCGGATACCAGGCAAACTGCTATTGTTGTTGGAAGAGGCCGTATTTGTATTCGCTTCTGAAGTTCTGTAGCCCTGTAGCTGTTGAGAAGCGTGAGGAGGGAGGATCACTTGAGCCCTGGAATTTGAGGTTACAGTGATCTGTGATGGTGTCGCTGAACTCCAGCCTAGGTGACAGAGCAAGACTGTCTCTGCAGGGGAAAGTCATCTTGGAGTGGTGGGTCAGAATAATACAAAGGCCACGTGGTTTCGTATGGCACATCTGGGCCTGGACAGGAGGGTCTGAGAGTCCAGAAATCTACGTTTAAATTCAAGTTACTATTTGTGACGTAATAAAATTTCACAATCACTGTAAGGTTGCCCTTTTCCCCTTTACTTATAATTTAATGCTCTTAAACATTTTAAGCAGTATTTACAAAGGTTTGTTTGTTTTGTTTTGCTTTGCTTTGTTTTTAGAGGCAAGACCTCATTCTGTTTCCCAGGCTGGAGTGCAGTGGTGCAATCATAACTTACTATCACCTTAAACTTCTGGGCTGGAGGGATCTCCCTGCATCAGCATCCCAAGTAGCTAGGACTACAGGTGCACACCACCATTCCCAGGTAGGCTATTTTGTTTTTCTTTTGTAGAGTTGAGGTCTGGTTTTGTTGCCCAGACAGGTCTTGAATTCCTGATCTCAAGCATTCTTCTTACCTCTGTCTCCCAAAGTTCTATGATTATAGGCATGAGCCACTGTGCCTGGCCATCTTTACAAGCTTAACATTGACCTTTCTTTTCAAGTATTTTATTTATGTAACAGAACTTTATGTAATTCTTATAAACATGGTAAATTAAATTTATTTTCATACCTCTTACACCTGAAGTTGAATATACATAAATTATATTTTACATATAAAGTTTATAATATCAAATATAAGTTAAATCATTTATTACATGACATACAACTAGAAGTCTAAATCAATTGATTTAATATTTTTCTTTTATAAATTATTTTTAATTACTATGGGTACAGAATAGTTGTATGTACTTATAAGATACATGTGATATTTTGATACAGGCATATAACGTGTATTAATCAAATCAGGGTAATTGGGGTATCCACCACCTCAAGCAGTTATCATTTATTTGTGTTGGGAACTTTCCAGTTCCACTCATTTAGTTATTTTAAAGAATATAATAACTTCCTATTGACTGGAGTCACTTTGTTATGCTGTCAAATTTTGTTCATTCCATCTCTCTGACTGTCTCTTTGCACCCATTAACCAACCCACCTTACCTGCCCGCCTTGCTTCCTTTACTAGGTTCTGGTAATCATCATTCTACTCTCTGTCTCCACAAGATGGATTGTTTAATATTTAGCTCCCACATATGAGTGAGACCATGTGAGATTTGTCTTTCTGTGTTTGGCTTATTATTTTATAATGTTCATTCTTAACATAATGTTCCGGTTCCATTCACACTATTGTCAATAATAGAATTTCATTCTTTTTTATGGCTGAATAATACTCCCTGTGTATATATGCCATTTTTTAAAAATTCTAAATCATGGCTATTGTGAATGATGCTTCAATAAGCTGGGACTGCAGATATCTTTTTGATACATGCATATCTTAGTTCTAGTTTTAGTTTTTTTGAGGAATCTCCATACTGTTCTCCACAGGGGCTATCCTAATTTATGTTCCCACCAGCAGAGCACAGTGATCTCCTTTGTCCACATCCTAACCAGCATTTGTTAGGTAAAACCTACTGTATTACACATTCTGAGTTGGAATCACAAAACTACTTTTTATATTCTTTTATTATTATTATTATTATTATTATTATTATTATTGAGACAGAGTCTCACTATGTCGCCCTCGGTAGAGTGCTGCTGTATCACAGCTCACAGCAACCTCTAACTCTTGGGCTTAAGTGATTCTCTTGCCTCAGCCTCCCGAATAGCTGGGACTACAGGCACCCGCCACAACGCTCGGCTATTTTGTTTGTTTGTTTTAGCAGGCCCGGGCTGGGTTCGAACCCACCAGCTTCCGGTACTTGTGGCTGGCACCCTACCCACTGAGCCACAGGCGCTGCCCTACTTTTTATATTCTAATGAGCTAAATCATCATATATTTTGCGTACTTAGACCAACATATCCACATTAGTCTTCAGCTTATAACAAATTTTAACGTTAACACACTACTAAAACTAATAATCCATATTATCTTATACTCAATTCTATGTTCCCCAGAATTCCAGTTTGTCCACGTAACAAAATAAGGCCTTCTAGCAGGTTGGGATTCACAGCACACAGAGAACGTGCATCTGGAGGAGAATCATCCTTGTAGAAGGCATCGTGCGCTGCCGCGTGTCTGCACCCGAGCGCAGGTTGCCGTCCTCGGTGATTTGCTCCGCTTTTTCCCTGTGAGTCACTCGGAATCAGACTGATAAACACCGTGGGCGCCTCGCGTTTCTGATTGTTTTCTAGAATAATACGGAAGCTTTTTAAAGACTCTCCCTCCATATTTTCTGGTCGCCTTTCCGGATCTGCCACCAACATGCGTTTCCACGTCGTGTTGTGGTGACCATCACACCAACCCCACAGAGTGTGACCTTTATTATCAACAATTTGAACGTGGGCAGCAGAGTCCCACTATTTGGGGTCCATTAATTGATTCCGTTACAAGTGCAGTCGAACGTGTTTCCTACGTTCAACGTCCACTGAGCTTTCGGTGTGTTCTGCCCCCTTTGGCGACAGGTGGCAGGACGCGAGGCGCAGATGGGCTGAGCGCGCTGGCCACCCGGAGGCCAAGTGCGAGCGGAGCCCGCGCCGTCCCGAGCCCCGCGGCCAGGGGGCGCTGCGACCGGATCCCCGCGTCCCCCGCCCCGTCCGGGCTGGGGCTGGCGGCCCCGCGGGCAGCGGGCGGAGAGCAAAGGTTGGCGTCTCCGCGCTCGGACCTTCGCCGGAGGAGCCGCGGCATCATGACGGTGGGAGCCCGGCTCCGAAGCAAGGCGGCGAGCGGCCTCCCGCGCCGCGGGCCCCGAGGGCGCGGGCGGACGGCGCGGGACGAGGAGGCGGAGGCCATCCTGGAGCAGCTGGAGTGCGGGGACGAGGCGGCGGGGGCGGCGGAGAGCGGGCTGCGCCCCGGGCCGCGGAGCGCCCGGAGGGTGCACCTCGCCGCCCTGCCCGAGCGCTACGAGCCGCTGGAGGAGCCGGCCGCGGGCGAGAAGCCCAAGAGGAGGTACCGGCAGAAGCTGAAGAAGTACGGCAAGGTAGGGGCCCCGCGCCTGTCCCCGGGTCTGCGGCCGCGACGGCCCGGCCCACGCTCCGCTATGCACTGCGTCGGCCCCCGGCTGCAGGGCGGGGGTCAGGTCCTGACGGTCCACTCTGCACAGCCTCTGCTGGGCGCTGCCCCTGCCACCCCACCCCCTCGCCATAGGGAACGTGTGAGTCACAAGTCAAAATATAAATGGAATCGGGAGTCGCGCTGGGCCAACCATCTACCCGGCTGCTGGCGGGTTAACACCGTCTCGGGGCTCTTACCAAGGTAGTTCACAGGGGTCTGTGTCCCCGCATTGCAAATGGGAATACTGAAACTTCAGCGTGCTCAGGCTCCTTTCTCCCAGTTGAAGAAAAGAGCTGGAGCCCACTTTGCCTCTGATAACATCCTCTCTGGGTTATCGCACCAGCTGGAAATGTTTTGGTTATTCCCCCCAAATACTGCCAAGGTCATTTCTAGGGCATGGGTGCTCAGTAAATACACAAATATGCATTTGTTGAATTCATGTTTCTCTTCTCCGAGCCAACCACGTACTCTGAGGCCTTCAGACATTCAGCCTTTTACCCAGGGGCTGCGGAGGGCTTGGGTGGGCAGGGGGAGAAGGAGAGGAAGGATGAATGTGACATAAATGAGTTTCTTTCTCCGAGATCCAAGCTCAGAGGCCCTTCCCTGCTGCCTCTGCCTGGAAGGACTCGAAACTACTTCTGGAAGCTCCTTTGGCCTAAGCAAGCTACTCAGAAAAAAATTATAAAAGTGATCATGTCCTGGTCAAAGGCCTTGGGCCCCGCCTGATATATGACTGTCCAGGTATCTGTGTTCTTTACACAGAGCATCTTATCATAACCTGAAACCATACAGCCTCCATGCCTGGGAGCTGAGGTTTATCAGCCTCTTTAAAGGTATGTCAGCAGCTTTTGGAGCAGAACACAGCAATTAGTGATCAAAGATATTAATAAAGGGTGGATTGATACTGAGGACACATCTGCTCAGGGTCAGCACGGGAAGGGGTTTTGGAAGCACTCACTAGGTGCCAGGCATTTCGCTAAGCACTACAGATGCCAGAGAGACTGTGATGCAGCCCTGCCCCGAAGCCCACAGCATCCCCGAGGAGGCCACACAGAGTGAAGGCAGTCAGCTCCTCACAGGTGAGGCTGTGAAGTCAAGGTGAGGTGAAAACTGGTCACGGAAGGATGAGTTAAGGTGTCACCAGACAGCGATGACGTGCTGCTTCATATGCGTTAAGATGGCTACTTAAAAAAAAATCCAAACAAACACAAAATAGGTATCATTGTACATTGCTGTCGAGAATGTACATTGGCACAGCCACTGTGGACAATAATTTGGTAGTTTCCAAAAAATTAAATGGAGAACTACATTGTGATTCACTAAATCCATCCCCGTCTAGGGCTAAAACCAAATTAACTGAAAACCAAACAAATATTTATACACACATTCCTAGAAGCATTATTTACAATAGTCCAAAGGTGGAAACAATCCAAATATCCACCAACTGATGAATTCATAAACAAAATGTGGTATATCCATACAATCGAATATTATTCACCCGCGTACAGGAAATACTGATATATACACAATACAGATGAACCTCTAAAAACATTATGGTAAGTGAAATAAGCCAGACCCACAAGGTCACATATTGTGATATAATTCCATTTGTACAAAATATCTGGAATGGATACATCCAGACAACATGTGTCAGTGTTTGCTGGGGCCTGGGGGAAGGAGGAGCGCATAGCAACGGCTTCACGGCATATGTATTTTCGTCATTCGATATCGCTACATAGAAGTGGTAGCTGCACAACATTGTAAAGGTTCTAAATCCCACTGAACTATACACTTTACAAGGGTGAATTTTTTTTTTTTAGGGACACAGTCTCACTTTGTCACCCTCACTAGAGCGCTGTGGCATCACAGCTCACAGCAACCTCCAGCTCTTGGCACAGGCACCTGCCACAACGCACAGCTGGGTTTTTTTTGTTGTTGTTGTTGCAATTTGGCCGGGGGCCGGGTTTGAACCCACCACTCTTGGTATATGGGGCCGGTGCCCTACTCACTGAGCCACAGACACCACCCTACAATGGTGAATTTAATGTTACATGAATTTGCCTTGACTGAAGAAAAGATGGAAGGAGTGTTATCCAAGCTGCAGGGACCGTTGCAAGAAGAGCTATGGGCATGAAAGCTCAAGTGCGGCATGCTGGTTTAGCAGTGTGGCCCAGAAGGCTAGAGGAGAGGACATTGTCAGGTCAGGGTTGGATGTGGCCTTTCTGGCCCTTGAAAGGAGCAGTTTCAGCTTCTGCTCTCTTGGAGCCAACTTAGAGGGTAATCAGGCTCCAATGTAGAGAAAGCAAGCAGGTAATATCTCTTTGCTCCCTGAACCCGGGGCTCCTTTGAGAGATTCTTTGGGTAGAAAGCTATACTCAGATCAAAGAATCCCAATCTGCTCTCTCAAATCGACACTGAGGGGGTGGTTGATAGATATTTTACTTTCCTTTGCATTTCATTTCTCAAGTCTGTATTTTGACATTGTTCCAGTTAATGAGCTATTTTAATAGTTTTTTTTCTAAATTGCAAAGATGAAGTGACAAGTAGATTTTTAAAAAAATAACAGGGCTGAGGAAAATGGATGTACTTATACCCACACTGTCAGATTTAATGCAGACAATCAAAGTTCGAATGGCCTTGTTTATAAAGGATCGCTGTTGGCCGGGCATGGTGGCTCATGACTGTAATCCCAGCACTCTAGGAAGCTGAGCTGGGAGGATTGCTTGAGCTTAGGCATTCGAGAGTAGCCAGAGCAAGAGCAAGACCCTGTCTCTACTAAAAATAGAAAAATTAGCGGGGCATGGTGGCACAAACCTATAGTCCCAGCTACTGGAGAAGCTAAGGCAGGAGGATCACTTGAGCCCAAGAGTTTGAGGTTGGTGTGAGTTAGGATGACACCATGGCACTCTAGCCTGGGGACAGAGTGAGAGATCCTATCTCAAAAAAAAAAAAATTACATATATTATATGTATATACAGGGGATCACTCTTGATTGTTCAAAGAATAAGAGTTTTTTATTGTTGTTTATTTCAAACATGTAAGGGTAATTCTCCCAAGGATTCTTATCACACAGAGAGGTGTATCTCTTAGCAACGACACATACTTCCCACCCCCACATGTTTGCAGGCGTGCCTCAGCTCAGAGTCTCACTGAGAAATCAGCAGGGTAGTATCCCAGCAAGCAGTGTCTAGAGAAGACATAGACATTACCCGATTCTCCCAAAGCTCCTTGTATAGCAGAAGAGGCACCAAAGGAAACACCTAGGCTTTCTACCTGCTGGGATGCAGTATAGAGCATAGCAGGTCCCCACTCATGCTCTGTTGTTGCAGAGGACCCTGTCATTTAAACTGTGGTATAATGGCAGTTCCTTGAAGGATTAGTGGAGAAAAATTGCATGCAGTCTTTTTGGGATCATTTCCTTAAGTACATACTCTCTTGGCACCTACGAGATCATTTCCCTGAGCACACAGCCCCTGCATGTCTTTGCTTAGTAATCTTTCTGCCCAGTGTGTATCTTCTCAATAAAGGGACTTGGCAAAAAGTGCTTGGCACTTGCCCTGCACCTATGGGAAGCCCACCTCCTGCAGCTTCTACTCTCAATCTGTGTCCTGCATGATCATTTATGCGGTTGCAACAATGGAAATCTCAAGTAAGCCAGAAATCATGAGGAATTATACTTTCCTGAGAAGCTTTGCTGAACAGATAAAAATATCTTGGATTTATATGTTCTGTGTATGTAATAAGAAGCATGTGTTGGCTCGGTGCCTGTGGCTCAATCGGCTAAGGCGCCAGCCACGTACACCTAAGGTGGCGGGTTCTAATCCCTAGCCCGGGCCCGCCAAACAACAATGACAGCTGCAACCAAAAAATGGCCGGGCGTTGTGGCGGGCACCTGTGGTCCCAGCTACTTGGGAGGCTGAGGCAGGAGACTCGCTTGAGCCCAGGAGTTGGAGGTTGCTGTGAGCTGTGATGCCATGGCACTCTACCCAGGGGGA
>CAUYQV010008179.1:0-13348 GCA_963574575.1 Galagoides demidoff
CAATTCAGATACCTTGCCCCATATTCCACAGGTGACACAAAATATAGCCAATGGCAGCTCCGCACCCAGTGGGGGGGGGGGGGCAACAAACCCAGAGCCAGCAAAATTGCATATTCCTTAAAGAGAAACTGATAAGAAATCGGAAACAATGCAAGAGACGATTAAAGCCTGAATAATAATCATTAATTTTAGTTGAATGTGAATCATAGACAGTAGGGTGCTAAGTATTTTATAGACATTATCTCACTTAATCCTTACAAAAAAGTTAAGGAGTAAGTACTGTGCACTCATTTCAAAGACCAAAGAACTGAAGAGTCAGAGATTCAGGTGTCTTGACTAAGAATGCACAGGTGTCAGCAAACTAGAATTTAGACCCAGGTCAGGATGCATTGGGTGACACTTCCAAAGCTACTGAGAAGAGTAACCTAAAGATCGATTCCACTGTTAATCACAGAGAATTCAGGTACGGATAGAGTCAGGGGAAAAGATGATGAGATCTCTTGTGGATGTGCTGAATTTTAGCTTCCTAGAAAAACAAATAACAAAACCCTAAATCATAAGAAAAAATGAGGTTGAAGTGGTTTGGTCAAAGCCATATATAAAATGCTCCATCATAAGTAAAATACATGGATGTGATTGTGCCATTTCAGAAGACAATTGTTTTTTGTCAACTAGGCAATTGTAACATTGTGTTCTACTTAATGCCTCGACTCTTTTGAGAATTATAACATTATCGGAAAACATTTTGCTGCTTACAAAGTGATACTTAAATCTGGTGCTTAAAACACACCTATAGGGCTTGGTGCCTGTGGCTCAAGCAGCTAAGGCACCAGCCACATACACCTGAGCTGGCGGGTTCAAATCCAGCCTTGGCCCACCAAACAACAATGATGGCTGCAACCAAAAAATAGCCGGGTGTTGTGGAGGGCACCTGTAGTCCCAGCTACTTGGGAGATGGAGGCAGGAGAATCACTTGAACCCAGGAGTTACAGGTTTCTGTGAGCTGTGATGCCACAGCACTCTACCCAGGGCAACAGCTTGAGGCTCTGTCTCAAAACAAACAAACAAACAAACAAACAAATCACCTAGAGACATTAACTGCTGCCCATGACAACCCCTGAGATTACTCTTTCAAATCATAGATGTGACAATATAGGCGATAAGTGACCCTTTAGTCCAGGACTATGATAACACGTTGCCATGCCTTTTATTGCTCTTATTTTGAAAATTTCTATATAAGGTCATGTCAGTAGGCAAATGCTTTTATTTTATTTTATTCATTTATTTTTAGAGCTGGGACCTCACTCTGTTGCTCAAGCTGGAGTGCAGTGGTACAATGGTAGCTAAATTGAAAGCCTGGGCTCATGCAATCCTCCTGCCTCAGCTTCCTAGAGTAGCTGGGGCTATAGGCATGCGCCACAAAGCCAGACTACTTTAAAAAATTTTTGTAGAGATGAGACCTCTCTATGCTGTCCATGCTGGTCTCAAACTCCTGGCCTCAAGCAATCCTCCTATGTGAACCACTGTACCCATTCTATTCTATTCTATTTCAAAAAGGAACTTTATTGAGGATTTAAAGAAAAAAAGAAAGGAAAGGAAAGGAAAGGAAAGGTTTATGATTTAATATTGTGATTTTTTTGATTGCCACATGTGAACTTGGCCTCCCTGAAGGCTTCATTCCACTGAGCAAAACACCACATATCCTAGGTCACAGGGGGCTCACCCGGTGGTAACTGCTTTGTGTCGTCACTTTTAACCAAGCTATCACTGTGCTCTGTGAAAGCCCTGCTCAGATGAAACGGTGGAGGCCAGTGTGACAAGACACCCTCAGGGAGAGGAAGACAACTAACCTAGAGGCAATTGCATGTAGCTGTTAGCAGGTGGTCCCAGGGGTGTGTAAGAAAGTCTTAGGGGTTAGGAAGGACGGGTTTGGGGAGTGGCATTGCCATTGTACAAGCTGCCAGGGAAGACTTCACTGATGAGGTGACATTTGTGTAGGCACCTGAATGAGGACAGCACTGTTCAGTTTTCTGAGGAAAGAGAGTTCTAGGTGATGGCTTACCATCACTTTGGGTGCCAGTGTGCATTTTGTTGGCAAGGCCTTGCGAGAGCAATGTCTTTACAAATGTTGACCAGCAACCTGTGGCCGTCATATCCATTTTCATAAATAATATTTGATGTTATGTCCAGAGAGGTAACATACTCTTCTTGGATACAATAACTACCTTTCAAATGACCATACTCCCCAGATCAACTTCCTTACAAACATTGGGTTTGGAAGGACTTAGTGATGTGGAACAGCAAGACATTAGCATCCAAGATGGTTGGTAACATTTAAATTCATCTGTCATCAGCTATGCATGGTAGCTCATGCCTATAAGCCCAGCACTCTGGGAGGCCAAGGCAGGAGAATCATTTGTGCTCAGGAGTTTGAGACCAAGCAAGACTAAGATTCCATCTCTGCTAAAAATAGAAAAAAAACTAGCCAGACATTGTGGCAGGGACCTGTAGTCCCAGCTACTCAGGAGGCTGAGGCAGGAGGTTGCTGTGACCTATGAGGTCACGTCACTTTACCCAGGGTAACAGAGTGAGACTCTGTCTCCAAATATATATAAAATAAATAAATCCATGTGTCAAATTATGTCTTAGAAACTTAGTTTTTCTAGATCTCAATACTAAACAACACAGGTTAAACCAAATTTGGGGTTCTTGGGGCTGGAACCATGGTGGTTCTTCCACATTCTCTATTCTTGCTTGATCAAGTCATTTCCATAAAATGATAGTTTATGTGAAGAAGGTTAATATTAGGTGTATCCTGTGTATTGATAACAAGTCACTGAACAATACCTTTGTTATTTTAAGGAGTTCTACATGGATATTGTACTTTAGTTTGTTTTCTGTACTTATTAGAAATTGATAAGATTTTGGACAAATCTTTGCAATGCCCAATTCAGGCTCTGCTAAGCCGATGTTCCATCCTGGCTTCTCCTGAGAGCCAGATTACAGCCTTCCCAGCCTATTCTTTTCCAATTCCCTGTTCTATCATAGCCTGAGATGTTTGTCTTTACTTTCTTTTGCATCTAGGTTGGGCTTCTCAGCAAAATTCCCATGTCTTCTGACACAGAAGGATTTTTCAAAACCAAACCCTTCATTTCTATGTTTTACCTCCTTCTAACTCTCCAACACCTTTTTAGCTCACACTCTGTTAAGCTAGAAAATATTTCATAAAATTGGATGCATTGTGCATAAATAATTAATGTAGGCAATTAATGAAGAAGCTATCTTTTTTGGTGAACTCAATGCTAACATGGTTTACAGTTCTGATAAACTTCTTCCAATGTCAGCCCTTTGTTTTATTTATTTTTTTTGATTTTTTAAAAATGTCAAACTAATATGAGGGTAAAAAAAGATTAGGTTACAGTGTTTGCATTGGTTAGGTAAAGTCCCTGTTGTGGTTGTGGCCAAACCACAAAGTCCCTGTGGCCCACAGGAGGAGTGTCATGGACCCTTACATTGTGTGCATTAGGTGGGAGCTCACCAAGTGCTTCATTTTAATGGTTACTGGATCTTGGCTGTTCATTGGGAAATCCTGGAATGTACTTAACCACCTACTTACAATGTATTGAGTTTATGGGGGTGACTAAATGAAGCTTGAACATTTACTGTAAGGAAATCATGCAGATATATGGGAGATATTTATTGTAATGTAGGGCCAAGTTGCAGCACCCAAAATGTAAAAACTGGAGCAGGACTGTGTCTAAACAGGTATAACCACACTCCTATTGGTCCCCATCATTGGTCAACACCTCCTTTGATTAGTGTGTTTTTCTTCATTCTTGAGAAGCTCCCTAGAGGACGATGACACTAATCTGATAATTCAGGTAGCACTTGGCAGCTTACAGAGCATTTTCAGACGTGTCATCCTTTAAATGTTCTCCACAATCCAATGAAATAGGCCTTATTATTGGCTATTTCAAGTATGAAGAAAAGGAACTTAATTACATTGACTCAAGATAGCTAGTTGAGAAAGGCTGGTCTTCTTCCTCCCAGTATATGTCTGGGTTTTGCTTTGGTTGGCTGTCTGGCATGTACTTCCATTTCTTCCTTCATAGGAGGACAGCAAATTATTACCAATATATGTGACTC
This sequence comes from Galagoides demidoff, assembly GCA_963574575.1. NCBI lineage: Eukaryota > Metazoa > Chordata > Mammalia > Primates > Galagidae > Galagoides > Galagoides demidoff. The sequence continues at coordinate 4,147 of CAUYQV010008179.1, forward strand.
TCAAAGACCCGGCATCCCACTGTGGGAGCTGTAATGGGCCCAGTCCCTGCTTCTCCATGCCTGGCTGCAAGGGCACAGCTTATGACTTGGGACCAATAAGTTTGTGGCCTAGGACTTTGAATCCTGAGGGAGAAAAATGCAAAGATAAAGGAACATTAAGAATATATGGGGCTGTGCCTGTGGCTCAGTGGATAGGGTGCTGGCCCCATATACTGAGGGTAGTGGATTGGAAACTAACCCTGGCCAAACTGCAACAAAAAAATACCCGGGTGTTGTGGTGGGCACCTGTAGCCCAGCTACTTGGGAGGCTGAGTCTGGAGAATCGCCTGGGCCCAGGAGTTGGAGGTTGCTTTTAGATATGAATCCACAGCTCTCTACCAAGGGCAATAAAGTGAGACTCTGTCTGTAAAAAAAAAAAAAGGATATGTGGAGAACTTGTTAGGTACATTTGGCAATGATGGCTCGTTTTTAAAAGATCCCAAATCAGAATATTTATTATAGCTCAGTTCACAATTGCCAAGATGTGGAAACAACCCAGGTGCTCATCAACCCAGGAATGGATTAACAAACTGTGGCCTATGCACACCATGGTGTACTATTCAGTCATAAGAAAAGATGGAGACTTTACATCTTTTGTATTTACCTGGATGGAGTTGAAACACATTCTTCTTAATAAAATATCTCAAGAATGGGGAAAAAAGTATATGTACTCAATACTACTAAGAAACCAATGTATAAACAACTACACGTCCACACTAAAGAAAAACATAAGTATAGTCTAAGGAGGTGGAGGGGGAAAGGATGGAACTGGGACGGTGGAGAGGGGAGGATGACTAGGGGGATCTCACCCAATGTGCACATGTGAGGGTGTTCAGCACACCGCCTGGGTGAAGGGCTCAACTACAACTTGAACTTTACCTTAGAAATGAAAACAATGTGACCTAAACATTTATACCCTCATATTAACTTGAAATTAAAAAATAAAAATAAAAAACACCCAACAGTGAACATGGAAGCCTACATACCATAAAAGTAAAGTTTTTTTTTTTTTTTTGGAGACAGAGCCTCAAGCTATCCCCCTGGATAGAGTGCTGTGGCTTCACAGCTCACAGAAACCTCCAACTCCTGGGCTCAAGCGAGTCTCCTGCCTCAGCCTCCCAAGTAGCTGGAACCACAGGCACCCGCCACAACGCCCGGCTATTTTTTGGTTGCAGCCGTCATTGTTGTTTGGCAGGCCTGGGCTGGATTCAAACCCGCCATCTTAGATGTATGTGCCTAGCGCCTTAGCCACTTGAGCCACAGGTGCCGAGCCACAACAGAAATGTTTATTGCAGCCCAATTCATAATTGCTAACTCATGGAAGAATGACCCACGAATGGATCAATAAATTGTGGTATATGTACACCATACAGCCTTAAAAAAGATGAAGACTTTACCTCTTTCATGTTTACATGGATGAAACTGGAACATATTCTTCTTAGCAAACTATCTCAAGAATGGGAAAAAAAGTATCTGATGTACTCAGCCCTACTGTGAAACCAATTTATAAACACCCACACTTCCATATGAATCCTATAACCCAACTATATCCCAAGATGAAGGGGAAAGAGGAGGGGGAGGGTGGGTGGAGGGAGGGTAATTGGTGGGACCACACCTATGGTACATTTTACAAGGGTACATGTTGAATCTACTAAGTGTAGAATATAAATGTCTTAACACAATAACTAAGAAAATGAAATGTGGTGAAGGCTATGTTAACCAGTTTGATGAAAGTATTTCAAATTGTATATAAAACCAACACATTATACCCCATAATTACATTAATGTACACAGCTATGATTTAATTAAAAAAAAATTCCTATAGACCACAATCAGCTATGTGTAATTTGTTGGACTAAAAGTTAATTATGTCCTTTCAAAAAAAAAAAATAATAGCCAGGTGTTGTGGCGGGCACCTGTAGTCCCAGCTACTTGGGAGGCTGAGAGAAGAGAATTGCTTAAGCCCAAGAGTTGGAGGTTGCCATGAGCTGTAATGCCACAGCACGCTATCCAGGGTGGCAGCTTGAGACTCTGTCTCAAAAAAAAAAAAAAAAAAAAAAGAACGGTGGCACCCATAGCTCAGTGGGTAAGGCACTGGCCACATACAGTGACGCTGGCAGGTTTAAACCCAGCCCAGGCCAGCTAAAAACAACAATGACAACTGCAACAACAACAAAAAGAAATAGCCAGGGATTGTGGCAGGCACCTGTAGTCCCAGCTACATGGGAGGCTGAGGCAAGAGAATCGCTTGAGCCCAAGAGTTTGAGGTTACTGTGAGCTGTGACGCCAGGGCATTCTCCCAGGGCAACAGCTTGAGACTCTGTCTAAAAAAAAACAATGATAATTTTTTAAATGAAGAAGAAAAAGAAAATGATGCCAGCATTTCTGTAAAAACCCTCACCCTCCTTCTTTTTCAGCTCCATTCAAACTGACCCATGAGAAAGGTACCCATGGACAGGAAACCCTTGGCTGGTAATAAAAAGGAAAAGACAGCCATGGCTCCACCCGCTGAAATAAAGCACTTTTTCCATGAAAAGGAAAAAAAAGAAAGAAGAAAGATTTAAGGTGCCATACACTCTTATCCTCTTGCCACATGCTGCCTTGTGCTGTGTCATATGGAGCAAGAAGGCCTCACAGACCACGTGCCAATGGCATGCACTTGGAGTCCTCAGCTTCCAGACCATGATCCAAATAAGCATGTATTGTTTATAAAAATGAGAGAAAATGGCACATGCTTTGGAGACATTTAGTCTAATGTTGGGATTGGCAACCTACAGTCTATCAGCCAAATCCAGCCCACCATGTAAGAAAACATTTTAAAAATCAAAGGACTGGCTCGGCCCCTGCAGCTCAAGTGACTAAGACACCAGCCACATACACCTAAGGTGGCGGGTTCGAATCCAGCCCGGGCCGCCAAACTACAATGACAGCTGCAACCAAAAAATAGCCAGGCGTCGTGGCGGGCGCCTGTGGTCCCAGCTACTTGGGAGGCAGAGGCAAGAGACTCTCTTGAGCCCAGGAGTTGGAGGTTGCTGAGTGCCACAGCACTCTACCCAGGGGGACAGCTTGAGGCTCTGTCTCAAAAAAAAGGAAATGTGAAAATTACATGAAATTCAACATTTAATGTCCATATATTAGGTTTGATTGGAACTACAGCCACATTCGTCATTGACATACCTGTGGCTGAATCATGGTGACAGAGCGTGTGGTGTGCAAAGCCTGAAAATATTCACTGCCTGTTCCTTTACAGGAAAAGTGTGCCAATCCTTACTAGAAAAAAAGGAGATTTTAAAGAGAACTGGCTTTAGTTGAGCACCTATTTATAAGTCAATTTCTGTGTGAGGTGGACCACATCCTAGGTGTTTATTACCCACAAGTTACAGGGAGGAAACTGAGGCTTAGGACTGTTCAAACTCAGGTCTTGCTGTCCCCAAAACACATGTTTAGTCTGCTGTGCTAGGCTGCCTGCCCACTCAGAGCATGTTATAAATGATAAGAAATCCTTGGCTCAGGGAGGTCAGGTGACTTGCCCAAGGAACTCAGCTATAAAGGGGGAGGAAGGATTTGAATTCTGGGATCTGACTGCAGGTCCAACGTTCCATCTTAGACTGAGTCCGCCAACATTGACTGGGAATCAATTCATTAGACTGATTCTATGATAGGAAAACCCTGAAATGTAATAATGATACCAAGAGGGAAAGAAATGTGTGCTCAGGCTTCCCAGTTCCCTGCAGGGGTTACTCCTGTCAGCACCACACTGATGGCTCTTCAGCAAAATGCATATTGGTTTTTAAACTATCCTTTGTGGAAAGCACCACAGGGCTGACAGAGGTTAGGGGAGAGTGACAATGCCAAAATAGTGAAGCCACTTTGCAGCCCCAATCAACCAGAGCAGTGCTGCTTTTCTCTGTTTCAGACATTGACCTGTCAAATAAGATTGCATTTGGAAAAGACTTCCAGAGTGCTCTGGTAGTAAGGTTTGCAAATGACCGCTTGGATGAGTGCTAAGTCATCCTGGGCTGACCCCAAGACTAGAACTGTGTCCGCAATAACAGAGTACCACAGACTGGCTGGCTTAAACAACAGAAATTTATTTTCTCATTATTCTGGAAGCCAGAAGTCCAAGAACAAGGTGTCAGCAGGGTGGGTTCTTTCTGAGGCCTCTCTGCCTGGCTTGTAGATGGCCGCCTGCTCCCTGTCCTCACTGCATCTTCTGTCTGTATGTGCCTGTGTCCTCATCGCCTCCTCATGGAAAGACGCGAGTGATATTGGGTTAGGGCCCACACTGATGGCCTCGTGTTAACTGAATTAACTTTCTAAAGACCCTATCTGCAAGTACAGTCACATGTTGACCCCTGGAGGTTAGAACTTCAATATGTTAACTGGGGAGGGGACGCTAGGCAGCCTATAGCAGAGTGTGTCAGGGTAAGGACTGTCCCCTGGCTCCCCTCACCTCTGGGGTTCACCTGAAGGCAGAAAGGACACGTGCAAGAAGGAGACCAGGCCCAGAGTCCACTCTCAGGAGTAGCTGGTGGCAGCTGGGGCAGGACCATCAGCTCCCTCCAGCTGTCAGTGAACAGGATGTATCACCACTATCTCCAGAGTCATTGGAGGGAGGGCCCCCTCCCCTATTACCAGCCACTGCTAACCTGAATGGCTGTTTCATGCAGGACACTGCTGGTCAGACCCTAACAAGGACAGATAAACCTACCTGCTGACAGCTGAAAATTGTCTATTCACTTCCAAGACCTCCTGTCATGGATAAGTTAGGAAACTGGATGCCATGATGCAAATTAAAGACCCAGGACTTTCTGTGCACCCAGTGAAGTTTGACTAATTATAAATTTAGTCAAAAATAAGGCTGGGCACAGTGGCTCACACCTGTGATCCTAGCACTCTAGAACAGGCATCCTCAAACTACTGCCTGCAGGCCACATGCAGCCCACCTAGGACATTTATCTGGCCTGCCCGGTGTTTTTGCCACTGCTGCCTGTCCTGCTTAGCAGCCAACTCATCCCGGGGCCCACAGCCTGGTCCTCCAACGGTCTGAGGGACAGTGAACTGGCCCCCTGTTTAAAAAGTTTGAGGACCCCTGGTCTAGGAGGCCGAGGCAGGTGGATTGCCTGAGCTCAGGAGTTTGAGATCAGGTTGAGCAAAGCTTGACACCTCTCTCTATAAATAGAAGCACTAGCCAGGCCTTGTCACAGGGACCTATAGTCCTAGCTACCTGGGAGGCTGAGACATGAGGATCCCTCAGACCCAATAGTTGCTGTGAGCTATGATACCATAGCACTATACCCACAGTAACAGAGTGAGACTCAGTCTCAAAAGAAAAAAAAGACTGGGTTCAACAGTGTGCCCCCAAAATCCATGTCCACTTGGAACCTCAAGATGTGCCTTGTTTGGAAATAGGGTCTTTGCAGATCTCGCTGGTTAGGTTTAGATGAGGTGTACTGGGGTAGAGTGAGCCCTAAATCAATGACTTACAAGGAGATAGAAAGCTGGACACAGACACATAAGGAGAACATCATGTGATGATGAGGGTGGAGGTTGGGGTGACGCTGCCATATGCTCAGGACTGCCAGCAGCCCCCAAACCCAGGAGAGAAGCCTGGGGCAGGTCCTCCCTCACAGCCTCCAGAAGGAACCACGTCTATGAATACCTTGATTTTAAACTTCTGGCTTCCAGAACTGTGAGAGAATAAACTCCTATTAAGCTGCCCCATCTGTGATCATTTGTTATGTCAGCCTCAGGAAACATACACAGGGCCCAGGAGTGGGGTACAGCAAGAGGAAGACCCCAGACAGACCACAAACAAAGCTAGCCTTCAGACCTGTGACCACCAAGGGGTAAGAAGCAGTGCCAGGGAAGCTGGCCTGTATGGGGCAGAGTGACAGCACCAGGACACACATGCAGTCCAAATATGGCTGCCCCAGAAGGACACAGGAGTGGGAAGATCTGGGGACCTGGATGCTTGCTCAGTTAACCCTTGTGAGTTCAGTTTCTTGTCCCTGAAAAGGGTCTGAGCAAGTGGCTCACAGAGTGTGGTGCAGTAGAAGGCAGGCACAGATCAGCGAGGCCAGGATGGTGCAAGGCACAGCTCTGGAGAGGTGAGGAGAGGGAAGCGGGGAGAGGCTGGGAGACTTGGCCAGGAATTCATCCAGCATTATCCCAGCCAGAGCTAAAACTCAGAACTTCTACTCTCACAGCACCACCCCCAGCCCGCCTTTAAATGCCTCGCTGCTCCAATGCTGTCTGTAGCACATGGATGCCTTGTCAGTGGAATTTACTTTGAGGATTTTAATAAAAAGGGGATCTGACTTGAGCTCCCTCTGATCTCCCCAATGCAGAAGACTTGGAGTGATGTGGGCTACTCAATCTTTCTCAGCCAGATACACAGAAAAATAGTGTGACATTCAGTGGTTGAAAATTCCATATACCTGTTCTCTTGGAGAGGGTTTGTTCGTTTATTTTAAGAGGGGACATAATGATTTATGCTTGAATGAGGGCCACAGCCAAGATTAGTAGAGCAGAAATTTCTAAACAGGTGGTAGAGACGCTGTCTGCAGAAAGAGCTGCACTGGTCCCCACTGATCATGATACAGGCCTCAGTTCTGGATCCACTGTTCAGTCTGCACCGTGAGCTCAGTAGCGCTAATCCTCCCGCCCTAGGGTGGTCAATAAGCGGCTATATTGTCTATAAGGAACTTAAAAACGAGAATAAAACCAAGCACAAGCTGGTCTGCTTTTTGTTATCAACAGGCTCTGTGCAATACTCCTCCCATAAACTCTCTTTCCTTGATCTAAGTTCTAAACAGTTGGTGAGGCATGGTGGCTCATGCCTGTAATCCTAGCACTCTGGGAGCCTGAGGCAGGTGGATTGCTTGAGCCCAGGAATCTGAGGTTGCCGTGAGCTATGATGATGCTACAGCACTTTACCCAGGGCAACAGAGACTCTGTCTCACAAGCTCAAGAATGAAAGAAAAAGTATCCAATGTACTCAGTACTACTATGAAACCAATTTATAACCACCCACGCTTTCATATGAAAGATAAAACAGGCTCGGCTCAAGCGGCTAAGGCGCCAGGCACATACACCTAAGGTGGCGGGTTCGAATCCAGCCCAGGCCCGCCAAACAATAATGGCTGCAAACCAAAAATAGCTGGGCGTTGTGGTGGGCACCTGTGGTCCCAGCTACTTGGGAGGCTGAGGCAGGAGACTCTCTTGAGCCCAGGAGTTGGAGGTTGCTGTGAGCAGTGAAGCCATAGCACTCTACCCAGGGGGACAGCTTGAGGCTCTGTCTCAAAAAAAAAAAAAAAAAAAAAAAAGAAAGATAAAACATAACTATAGCCCAGGATGAAGGAGGGAAGAGGAGCAGGAAGGGAGGAGAGGGGAGGGGAGAGGTTGGATGAAGGGACGGTAAACAGTAAGACCACACCCACAGTGCATATTGCAAGGGTACATGTCAAATCTATTAAGTGTAGAGTAGAAATGTCTTAACATAATAATTAAATAAATGAGGTTAAGGCTATGTTAAGCAGTTTGATGTAAGCATTCCAAATTGTATATAAAATCAGCACATTATACTCCATAAATACACTAATGTATACAGTTATGATTTAACTAAAATTAATTAATTAATTAAATTTAAAACTTCTAAACAATTGCTACACTTACTGTTGAAGTGTGTGCACCTATAGTCCCAGGTGCTAGGGAGGCTGAGACAGGAGGATCACTTCAGTCCAGGAATTTGAGGTCTCAGTGAGGTCTGAGTACACTTAGACCCTCCAGCCTGGGCACCAGAAGAGACCCCCATCTCTTAAAAACAAATTTTAATTTTTAAATAGAATAACTATTACATATATGTGTGTGTGTATGCTTCAAATCAGCACATTATCATTACTCCCTTTAATATACATTGTATACTATGTGGAAGTTAATTCATTCTAACACCTCCCAGGTACACAGGCACCCACATTTGGGGTTTTGTTTGTTTGTTTGTTTGGGGGGGGTTGCAGTTTTTGGCCGGGGCTGGGTTTTTGAACCCACCACCTCCGGCATATGGGGCCGGCTCCCTATTCCACAGGCACCACCCCTGTTTGTTTTTTTTTAAGACAGAGTCTCACTCAGTCACCCTGGGTAGAGTGCTGTAGCATCATAGCTCACAGCAACCTCAAACTCCTGGGCTCAAGCAATCCTCTTGCCTCAGCCTCCCAAGTAGCTGGGACGACAGGTGTCTGCAACAGTGCTCAGCTAATTTTTCCTATTTTAGTAGAGACAAGGTCTCAAACTTGCTCAGAGTACTCCTGAGCTCAGGTTGTCCACCCACCTCAGCCTCCCAGGGTGCTAGGATCACAGACATGAGCCAGGACTCCCAGCCCCACATTTGTTTTTTTTTTAAGTAAGTTCCCAACAGCTGGGCGTCGCTGGCGTCCTCCTTGTGATCACTCCTGTGATGCTTTGCTTCCCCGAGTTCAAACAGAGGCATCAACATGAATAAGTAGAGCACAGTGATGAAGAAATACCTGGATTACTTTCACTCTGTCATTTCACGTGGATTAAAAACTTAGAATTCCGGCTCAGCACCTGTGGCTCATTTGGCTAAGGCGCCAGCCATGTACACCTAAGGTGGCGGGTTCGAATCCCCAGCCCGGGCCCACCAAACAACAATGATGGCTGCAACCAAAAAATGGCTGGGCGTTGTGGCGGGTGTCTGTGGTCCCAGCTACTTGGGAGGCGGAGGCAGGAGACTCGCTTGAGCCCAGGAGTTGGAGGTTGCTATGAGTTGTGATGCCATGGCACTCTACCCAGGGGGATAGCTTGAGGCTCCGTCTCAAAAAAAAAAAAAAAAAAAACTTAGAATTCCTATTTGTGTTTACAGTTTAGAAAAGCAAGACAGAGGGACCTGAGAGGTGTGCTAATTTTGTCCAGCAAGCACAGAATTCAGCTCACACAGGAAACATTTTATTGAATTCAAATAATGCTTTTTGGCTCAGTGCCTGTGGCTCAATGGGCTAGGGCACCAGCCACGTACACCTAAGGTGGCGGGTTCGAATCCCCAGCCCGGGCCCGCCAAACAACAATGATGGCTGCAACCAAAAAATGGCCAGGCGTTGTGGTGGGCGCCTGTGGTCCCAGCTACTTGGGAGGCGGAGGCAGGAGA
>CAUYQV010008182.1:0-12304 GCA_963574575.1 Galagoides demidoff
CCGTGTGCTGTTCCTATCTCGCCAGGGGTCTCCCACCCTCCAGGGCTCTCCACCCTCCAGGTCTCTCTCACCCTCCAGGGCTCTCTTACCCTCCAGGGCTCTCTCACCCTCCAGGGCTCTCCACCCTCCAGGGCTCTCCCACCCTCCAGGGCTCCCCACCCTCCAGGACTCTCCCACCCTCCAGGGTTCTCCCTCCCTCCAGGGCTCTCCCACCCTCCAGGGCTCTCCACCCTCCAGGACTCTCCCACCCTCCAGGGTTCTTCCACCCTCCAGGGCTCTCCACCCTCCAAGGCTCTCCCACCCTCCAGGGTTCTTCCACCCTCCAGGGCTCCCCACCCTCCAGGGCTCCCCACCCTCCAGGGCTCTCCACCCTCCAGGGCTCTCTCACCCTCCAGGGCTCTCCACCCTCCTGACCTTGAAGGGTTAAAATGTGCAAAGAAAAACAAAGAGACAAAGGGTCAGAGAGAGAGAAAAGCTCCCCAGACTCTAACAGTGGCTGCTGGGGAACCCTGAGGGACCCTCTGTCTCTCGTGTAAGAAATACCAATTAACTTTCTCCCCTTGATGTGGTATTAGCCACCATTTTCCCCTTGGAGACAGGGCTCCTTGGATGCCTTGTTGGGTCTTGACCATTGTCCCTGAGACCTCTTCAGTCGTGGGAAGATACATTCTTGCTGAGGACACCTGGTCCAAGGGAGAGTCTGGGAAGCGAGGGAGGGATGACAGGTGAATGGCTGGCAGTTTCACTTCCTGTGGTTGGACATGGTGGCTATTCAGACAGCTGCTCTCTCTCTCCCCAGCCTCAGTGTTTATCTGGACCAGGTGTCCTCAAACTATGGCCTGCCAAGGACATTTATCTGGCTGCCAGGTGTTTTTGCCACCACTGCCTGTCCTGCTTAGCAGCTGACTTGCCCCGGGGCCCACAGTCCGGCCCTCCAACGGTCTGAGGGACAGTGAACTGGCCCCCTGTTTAAAAAGTTTGAGGACCCCTGATCTAGGCAGTGTAAGTGGTCACCGTGCTCTGTAGAACTCAGAGGGAGCCCTGTCGGAGACACCCCGCCAGGTGTCAAGGTGCATGCTTCCCTGTGCCACGGGAACCCTGGGCTGACAGGCGTGTCCCTACTAGAACCGAGAACTGACATCTCAGGACAGGTGGCCATTTGTTTCTGTCAGTAAAGGAATGTTTTCTTATGTGAGTCCATGTCAGGGCTCAGGAACTGGCTAGGGGGACGTTGCCCCTCCAGGATCAGGTGTTTCCTGGCAGACTCGCTCTTCCTGGAACCATGTGCTGTGACAGTGAGTTTGACAGTGCAAGGAGGGAGGCTGGTGACCTGACTCCAACTCAGGGGAGAGCAGGGAGGTTCACCAGGCCTTGAGGTTTCAGGGTCTGTCAGAGATCAGCAGGCAGGTTCATGCAGTGAGCCCATGGTGGAGGGAGCTGGGGCCTGGGGCTCCCTGCTGTGGACTGGGTAAGTCTGTGTCTCTTCTCCTTTTTCTCTTTCTTTCATTGTGTTAAGATCAGGATGTGAGATCCTCTCTCCTGACAGAGTCCTCCGTGTTCCATACAGGTGGTAAAGGGCAGGTACCGAGCCGTGCCCCAGAGGTCCAGGACTATCCACCCTGCGTAACTGCCCACCCTCCGCGTCCAGCCCCACAACCCCCTTCCGTTTCTTGCTTTGACAAGTCTGAATATTTTAGATCCTTCACATCACATTGGCCAAGAAAATGTCCATCAGTGAATGGGAGGATTTAAAACATGTGGCGTCTGCTTACAGCGGGCACTACTCAGCCTCGGAAAGAAAGGAGTGCCCGCCGTGGGGGCAACCAGGATGAGCCCAGAGCACAACATTCTACCTGATCAGCCAGATGCAGGGAGGTCTGTGTGTGGCAGGAGGCCACCTGCGCGGAGGTGTGCGTGTGTCCCCAGTTACCGCCTTCGCTGGTCCTGCTCCAAGAAGGCCAAGCTCAGGGCCGCCCTGATTCTGCATCTGAGCGCTGTAGTCATTTCACATCTCTTACAATGTAATCAGAATAGAAATAGTGTGCACAGGGAATGTAAAGTGCTCGGATCATCCCCAAACCACCCTCCACCCCAGTCTATGGAAAAATTGTCTTCCTGGTGTCCGAAGGTTGGGGGCCGCTGGTCTAGGACCCGTGGCAGAGGGGTCACCCCACAGGAGTTCCTGCGAAGCTCTGCTCAGATGCTGCTCCAGGGTACAGGTCTTTGGAGCCTGAGTGAGTCTTTTCCTGAACTCTGCACCGAGTGGTGCTCCTTCCTGCCGGCTCTGCTCAGCGGGGCTGCAGGGGACTCTGGAGGTTAGAACACGGGAACAGGCTTCTCTGATGCTTCATTATTTCCTGGGCACCCGTGGAACCCAGGACAGACTGCTCTTCTCAGTGGGGGGCGGGCAGGAGAGGCAGCACTGAGGCTCCTGGCCGGAAGAGAGATATTTACCTGCCAGGTAGTGCAGGGCACAGAGGGGACACTGGGCATCTCACTCTTTTCAGTGATGTGGCTGAAACGAAAGTCACAGGTACTATAAACCGTGGTGTCAGGACTTTCTGCTTCCAGCCCTGAATGCTGACTCTGAGACAGCCAGCAAGAGCTGGTGAACTGATTAGAGGCAGATTGTCAATGGCAGCACGGAGCTGGGCTCGCGGTGATAAGACCTTTTCTTTTGGAGACTTTGTCAGTTGTAGATGACTTCCCCCCCCTTACGTCCTTGGTGCCTCCCAACACCACCGAGACTTAGAATAGGAATTATGACCCGACTTGTCACCCACCTTCACAGAGGAGCAGATGGATGTCCGGCTTCTCTGCCTGAGGTCACCCCTAGAGAGTGTGGCCTGGCTTTTCGAAGTCTCAAAGCCATCATCTGACTTGCCTTTCTGGGGTCAAATGTCAGGGCTTTGAAATCTGCAGCTCACTGAATACACTCCCTGAATCAGGGCTACAAGGGCAGAAACCACGTCAGAGCAGCTTGGCCAGAAGGAGGTTTTCTGGGAGAATACTGGCTTGAGGCCAGCTCAGAACACAGCAGCACCAGGGAGAGGACAGGGCTGCCTGGGGACCCTGGGATTGTCCCCCCTCCCTCCAGGCTTTGCCTCCGCCTGCCCTTCCTCTCTCTGACTACAGCCTCAGCAGAGTCCCGTCTGTTTGGGCTGTGCCCCTAGAAGGGTATCAGTCATTTCAATTTTTTTCTTGCCTCATTTGCTGGAGACAGTGGTGTGAAGTCTGGGAGGGTGACAAGCTTCACTGTGTGCCGGGCACTGTGCCTGTGTTTTATCTCACTGGGGCTCTGGATGCCAAAGCTCAGGTGAAGAGACTGCCCAGCTCCACACAGCTCACAGTGTACAGGGCTGGCCCAGGACAGGGGTCTGCAGGGCTCTGAGCTTTCCCGCCAGTGACCTGAGGACCACTCTGGACAGGACGCTGTAATTTCAAGTTCTCTTGGTTGCAAGGAAAAGAAACTCCCTTGAGGACTGGCTCAGATAGGGAGGTTACAGTCAGAATTGGAAGGTCACTTGTGTGGCCTGGAGGTGGGAGGGCTGGGCCCAGAGCTGTCTGGGATGTTGGTGTTTCTTGACATCCGCTGGGCTCTCCCAGGCCTCCTAGTCCCTCTCTGCTTGTCCCCTCTTATCCCCGCGTGACCCGTGGCAGGTGTGTGGTCAGTGAAACTCAATTCAACCCTGTATTCCAGCACCCCATGGCTAACCAGCTGCCACCTCTGCTCCCTTAGCTCAGCCTCTGGGGACAGCATGGTACTGGCCGCTGGCCAGGTGCCCACCCTTGGATATCTGCACTGAGGCAAGCAGGAGGGGTGCACGGCAGAGTGGGGGCACATGGCTCTGCTGAGCAGGGGGAGTGGTGGTTTAAGAGAACAGGGTTGTGAGAGGGAGGGTGCAGACTGCCCCCCTCCCGTGCACTGGGGGTGCAAGTCAGGCCTTTGTCTCCCTCTGACAAAGGACCTGCGATGTCTTCATCACCCGAGATCTTGTCTCTGTCACCCCTGATGTTTCACTGAGGACAGAGGCACCTCAAGGACGGAGGGCAAACAGGGCGGCAGGGTCCCGAAATTAAGGCACATGTGGTTTCCATTCTGGAGGGTTTGGAGCTGATCACATCTCTGAGTTGATACTGAGTAGAAACAGAGGAATTTAGAAAACATCTGAGATGACTGCATGGACTCAGGATTCACAGTAAAATCACAGGGAAACGGCTTTCTTGCCTGCGGGGGGAACGTGCCCACACTCTGGTGTTGCTCTCAAAGAGCACGGCCTCCAGTTCTCACTGCCTTGCCCTTGTGCGGCTCTCGGAGGAGAGTCCTGCTGGTGTCACGATCTTGCTATTTTTGCAGCCCTGAGCTGAGGGAGGTGTGAGAAAAATTACTGCAAACCAGCAAAGCTTTTGCACTCCCGAACAGCCCTGGCTGGAGCGCCCCCGGCTGGGTGCCGCGGGGGCAGAGGGCAGAGTGTGTGTTTTCTACAAAGACGGGGAGAGCTGTTGAAGGCGGGAAGGGGTCAGCATGACCTGCCTGCTCTGCCCCCAGGCTCCCACGGTCCTGCACAATTGTGCCTTCAGAAAGGACTGGAGGGTACAGAGGCCTTGACCACAGACCTGGTTCTGGTCCGTGTCTCCATGTGACCAGCTCGGAAGGAAACTTGCTTACTCCACGGTCCTGTGAGCCTGAAGGGGTGTGCAGACCAGAGCTTTTCAGCCTGGTCACTGCTGACGTTTGGGGCAGGAGGCCTCCGCCCTGGGGGTCATGCAGCACACTGTAGGCTGTTTAGCACCATCCTTGACCTCTCCTCAGTGTGATGACCAAAAATATCATCTTCAGATCCTGCCAAGTACGTCCGGGGCAGAACCACCTCTGGCTGAGATTACAGTGGTGGATCTGGTCCTCCCTTTGCCGGGGGAACGTGTGGCACGGTGAGCCTCTGACCCCAGCCCGTGCTGCAAGTCAGCATCACACCCCACTCTGTCTTTAGAAAGTGCCCGGCAATGGCCTTCCTGCCCCCAGCTCCCCACTCCCCTGAGCTGTGAGGCCGGCCGGGCCCTTTCTCCCTCAGGATCCAGAAGGTGGTCAGGCCCGTCCAGCCTCCCCCACCAGGCCGCTGGGTTTTGTTGGGTGGTGCTAATTGAGCTGATTTCTATTCATGCTCGATGATGAGAGGAAAGCAGGTTTAACTATCTAAATGCAATTTGCATATAAAGCTATGAAGTGGAGCAGGCAGACTTTCTATTACCCAGTCCATAAATGAGCTCTCATACCAGCAAAATGGCTTTCTGAAGAAAAAGCTCCCAGCAAGGCTGCCGGGAGGAGCTCACCGAGGGGGCTGCTGCCTGGGCAGTGAGCTGGCCCCCGGGCCGCGGAAGGTGGCTCATTCTTGAAGACGGATGGACAGGCCCCTGCCCACCGTTCCTGGGAGCAGAAGGCAAGGCTGTTCATCTGCGGCCCTGCCGCCTCTGGGGGCACCCAGAGCTGACGGGCACAAGTGTCCCTCCTGGGGGGGCGGGTGATACACCTTTGAGAATGTGTCAAAAGCTTGGACCTTGTGATGGTCCAAGTTAGACTCCACTCTCCAGTGGGGGGCCAGGGGAGTTCCCAAGGGTGCGTGTGAGTGCACAGTGCCGGGTCTGGAGGGCTGCTCAGACCTCTGGACTTCTCCCAGCCTTCTCTATGACAGTTCCCACATCACTAAGCCGCCTCCAGGGCCCTCGGAGCCTCAGCAGAGCCCTGTGAATTGCGCAGAGGACGGGTGTTGGACCTGAATCACTCACTCTCTACCCGTGTGTCTCCATCACACCCCCATGGCCAAGAGACCATGCACACATTTCTGTTGATGGAGCTATAGGTACCAGTGTTGGCTGAGACTTTGTCTAGAGGCTGCCACCCCGGTGGGGGCAGTGCCTGGGAGGGAGAGTGATCTCAGGAGCAGACACAGCTGTGGAGGCCACTCACTGGTCCACCAGAGACTGCCACTGAGTTAAAGGACGTCCCAGCACGGGACAAAGCTCTCTGCCCCTCAGCCACATCAGTCCCAAAAGAGACATCTACCTCCTGACCCCTGTGAACCTGTGAGGGGACTTTATTTGGAAAATGGGTCTTTGCAAATGTAAACTAGCAGAGGATCTTGACGTGGAATCATCTTGGGTGTAGAGTGGGTCCTGAATCTGATGACAAGGATTCTTCTAAGAAGAGAGGATGATGCCAGGATGTAGAGGTGATGGACTTGTGATGACAGAGGTGGGGGCTGCAGTGAGGTGGCTGCAAGTCGAAGGACTCAGGAGGGGCCCATGGAGCAGGTGTCCCTGGTGACGCTGGAGTTTGGACTTTGGGCCTCCAGAACTGTGAAGGATGAATTTAATCTACAAACTCAGGCTCTGGCTACAGTCTCCTAAACGCCCCATTCCTTTTCCTTCCATGCATACAATTTCTCTAAAGAAGGGGTCAGCACAGGCTCTGTAACAGGCCGGAGGGTGAGCGCCCTGGGCTCTGCCCACCTCTCTGCCTCTGTGTTGGCTGCTTGACTTCCGGGCCATGACACAAAAGCAGCCAGGGGCCACGTGGCTGTGAGTGAGCGTGGCCACGTTCCAATGACACTTTATTTGTGGGTGCTGAAATCTGATCCTCATGTAATTTTCACATATCACAGAACGACATCCATCTTTGGAGTTTTTCCCCCGACCATTTAAAAATGTAAAAGCCATTCTTAGCTCACAGGCTGTACAAAAATGGGTGGTGGGTCGGATTTGGCCACAGCCGCTGTTTGCGACCCCTGAGCGAGAAGAATCTGGAGATTGGAGATTGTGTGCAGAGAAGGGAGAGCACCCCCCGACCTGCTCTCCTGCCCCCCATCTCCTGCGGGGCCTGCACACACCACCACTTGAAAGATGGGCCGTTGTTAGTGTGGAAGAGCTCAGTAAGAAACAGCTTGAGACAGATCTGAAACAGCTTTGGATGGAAAAGTCGAGCTTATTAATTGCCACTTCTGGTGAGATGCCTTTTTTCTCCGTCCACGCAGTCAACAGCCTTGCTGTTTTTAAACGCAAAGTGTTTTTTCCCAGGGAGGCTGCAGGGACCCATCCAGGCTCCACCGGCTGGTGGCTGGGGGTTAGGAGTGAGGCTATTTGCGATGTCTGGGTGGGGCTCCTGTCTGTCTATGTGTGTTTTGTCTGGGACAGGGAGGGCAGCAGGGTCACTCCTACCTGGCCCCAGGTGAAGGCAGAGGGGTAGAAGCCATGGGCAGTGGTGTATTACTGAGCCGTGAGGTGTGGGCCCCACAAGGAGCCTGGGACTGGGGTTAGTTGCCACAGCAGGCAGCTTGATGAAATGATCCCCACCAAGTAATACTGTTCCCCCCCCCCCACCAAAGTGCGAGGCCATCTGAAGCAGGGGTGACCCCACTGTTGCTTCTATTTGTGAATGCTGGTTGCAGACGTGGGCTGCCCGGCGCGGGGGAGACACTTGCAGCCCTTTCCGGACACCTGCTCCAAGAAGTACCCCAGGCAGCCGCTCTGAAGGACAGAGTCTAGACACGGTGCTTCATACACCATGAAGACAGGCTACTGGGACAGGGAGAAGCTAAAAGCCGGAAGACAAGGGTAAATATTCTAAACCCTCTGACCAATAAGGCATCCATCATTCACCCCGAGAGAAGCACAACGATTCAGGCAGCACCAAGCACGTTGCATTAATGCATTAATGAATCAGACCCCGACCCCCACTGAGGGTGAGCGCACGGCTTCCCCAGGCGGCTCTGACGTGGACAGTTCCATCTGTTTTCTTCAGTTCTCCAACATGGAGCGAAGGTTTATTAAGTGTGTGCGGGGCATAGAGGCGATTCATGTAGCTGGCCCACCTGTGGTTCCCACCAATCATCCTGAACTCTGTGGTGCTTAACCTGGACAATGACCCAGCCACCGGAGCCGTCTGCAGAAGAGGGGCCCAGGCAGAGCTCTGGTTTCCCCAGGGAAATAGATGGCCTGTCCCCGTCAGGCTGGAGCTGACAGCTCTGCAAACCTTTAGGTCACAGGGGACCCCTCTGGGGAGTTGGCAGAGGCTCCCTGACGTCGGAGGAGACAGGGCCATCTGGATAAATCATCCCTGGGAGAGACACATGTGACAGCTCCCTCACACGGGGTGGCTAATGACCGCGTAGACCCCTGCAGGTGGAGGCTCCCTGGTGAAGCCTAGAAGGAGAGAGTGGAAACAGGGGAGAAGGCAGTTGACAAAATCCCACTGACACCAGCTGCAAAGACGTGAGGTCTTTCCAAGGGTCTCCTCGGCTGCTTCTGCCAGCTCAGCTGCCTACTCGGGCAGGAATCACCCCTCACGCTGTCCTGAGGATTCCCTGCTGGACCCTGGCCTCTTCCTCACCCAGCTTTCCTAGAGCTCCACACACGACCTCAGCTTGCCTGTCCAGCGTGCCTGTCCAGTTCGCCTGTCCAGCTCGCCTGTTCAGCCGCCCAGCCTCATCCCAGGGGCTTGGTCCCTATGGCGATCCTGTTGCAGGATCTGAGCTCCGTGCTGTCTTCCCCAAAGCTCTGTGCCCCTCCCTCAGAGGCAGGAGCAGCCCTGGGTGCCGGCTGATGGCGCTTGGTTATAGAGTCACTGTGGGACAGAGCCGGCTGTGTCCACTGCGGGGAACTCCAAGCTCAGGGAGAGAAGAGACAGCACCTTGTGGTTTGAGTTTTCTGCTGAAAGAGCCGTGAGCGGCTTTCCTCCCAGTCATCACGTCGTCACCTGAGCAGTCAGGTTTGGGTTGAGAGAAAGCGAAGCTGGCAGGAAACAGAAGACTCAGGGAAAGCAAGCTCAAGGTTTCCCTGGGGAAGGAAGAAATGGAATAGGGAGGAGCACGAAAGTAGTTTGGGGGAGAAGCTGAAATCAGAGGCATCCTCTGTGCTGTGTGAGGAGTTGGGGGCCTGTTTTTCCCACCCACGTCCTGTTTGTCCTGGGCAGGGGTGGGGGGTCCTGGACAGTACACACTTCTGCCGGGGCCCTCAGATGAGAGAGTTGTGAGCTACTTGGGAGGCTCAGCACTAGGGTCCTTATGACAGCATTGTAGTCCGGACCGAGGCAAGTATCATAGTGGCCAGGCACAGCCCGCCCAGCTGGGGCTGCTGGAGGAAGGCTACTGGTGTGAGTGATGGGGACACACAGGGTCACAGCCTGTCCCTCTCACAGGAAGGAGCTGCAGGACGCTGCACAGGTCACATGTGGCTGGTCAGGGTTCTGCTCATTCCTGAGCTTTGCCGAACAGACGCAGCTTTGGGGGCTAGAAGGAGCCCTGAGTTCATGGTGGCCCCACTTGCTGGGCCTCAGATGCCACCCTATATAGAAATGAGGTCTTTAACAGGTAATCAAGTTAAAATGGGGTCATCAGGGCGGGCCCTAATCCAGAAGGATCAGGGCCTTCCAGCAAGGGGACACTGGGGCACGGACACAGAAGAAGACCCCGTGAAGACACAGGGGAAGCTGCCATCCAATCAGAGAGCGGCATCTCATCCACAGGCCAAAGGATGGCGAGGATACCCTTCCACCTGAGTCTGGAGGAGGCGAGGAAGGTTCTCCCCACAGCCGTCAGGGAGCACAGCCCTGCCCCCCCAGCTGTACTTCAGAGTTCTGGGCCTGGGATGACGGGGGAGTAGTCCTGGTATCTGAAGCCTCCCGATTGGTGTAATTTGTCACAGCTGCCCCCAGACCCTACAGCGGCTGGTCAGTCTGGTCCCAGGCAGCTGTGTGTGGGATGTGGTTAAAATCCAGCCACAGCACAGACAACCTGGAAGAAGATGGTACCGAACAGCAAAGAGGGTCTCCCAGGACTGCCCAAGAAGAGAGCCCAGGCTGCAGCTCACAGGCGCAGCCGCTGGCTGGGCCGCCCTTCTCCCGTGTCAGCCTCCGGAGACCTCAGGTGGCCGCACAGCCTGGGCCGGTCCCCCTCTGATCCAGACACTCACTAGTGTGTGAGGACTCTGCCTTCGAGGACAAGGTGCTGGCCCAAAGGGTGGACGGCCCCCAATCCGATGTTGACTTTTCCTAAGTCACGATGAAAAATGAAATCACCAACAAGTATTAAATTTAAACCTGGCACTGCCACCCTCCCCGGCCTGCCTTCACCTCCCCCCCACACTTCCTGTGACGGGATCTCAGTCCAAGGACCGTGACCTGGCACTGTCTGGAAGGGCCTCATTTCCTATTAATAAAACTTTCATCAGCTCATTCAAATGGGCACTTTCCTCCTAGTGAAGCAGATAAAGCTCCAAGGGTGTTGGGCCTACCCAGGGAGCGGGAAGGAGGAATTGCCATTGGCCTCAGCCGAGGGCCCATCCCGGGCACCTTGGTTGTCAGCACTCTAGAGAGCTGGTTCCCAAGCCCAGGCCCCTCTACCTCCACCACAAAGACCCTCCGTCTCTGGAGCAAAGAGATCTTGCTCCCCGTAACGTTCATGGGTTGGTGCCCCCAAATCACCCTTGCCCTTGGTGTCTGTGAATCCTGCAGCTTGTTGGAGATGTGGGAGCTCTCTCTTCATGCATACGCAACACAAAAGAATTCTGAAACTCATTTTTAGCAAGAACTTTGAGCTCATTTGTGAGTCTTTGGATCAAACCTAAATGTCATCTGCCCTTGGATTGACGTGCCTCTGGTAGCCACAGCAAAGGGCGTCTTTTTCTGGAGCAGTGAACTCCTGCCAGGTCTCTCTTCTGTTAGCAACTGATTTGCATCAAAAAATTGGCAGGTTGTTGGAAG
The DNA here is from genome assembly GCA_963574575.1 of Galagoides demidoff. NCBI lineage: Eukaryota > Metazoa > Chordata > Mammalia > Primates > Galagidae > Galagoides > Galagoides demidoff. The sequence continues at coordinate 10,754 of CAUYQV010008182.1, forward strand.
GACAAGCTTTGGAGTATATTGGTGTCACTGAGAAAAGGAGAGAAAACTCTAGGCTCGTTCTTGCCAGTCGACTTACTCGTGAGGGAGCTAAACTGTCTCCTGGGTCAAAAAATCAATCTGCCTGTGGGGTGAGTGACACCGAGGGCCTTGGTGGATACCATGGTCTGTTGTCCCAGGCTGTTGAGGTTCACACAGGCAGGTGCTTCTCCATGAGTGACAGATACCCAACTGCCCTCAGCATGAAGGGGACACCACTAGGTGTCTGTTCACTCAAATACAATCACTGTGCTCCCACTATGTGCCAGGCACCGATCCAGGCTCTGCAGATGGAGACGTGCAGAACCTGAGCCCCGTCCTCTGGAGCCAGCATTGGAATCCAGCCTCATGATCAAACTACTCAGACAGTGTAGAACAGGGATTCAAGTGCCACCGAAAGACTTTCCCACCTCAGCTCCCAGGCGCTGCTCTGCCAGTGGGTCACACCATGCGCCCAGAGTGAGATCTCGCAGGAACCACTCAAGCTACAACCTCCACATTGGCCAGGAGGAGGGCTGAGAGAGAGAGAAACCTCCACCCTGAACCAAGGCCCAGAGCCTGCAGGGGTGAGCGTGGGGGTGCAGAGGGAATTAACTGGCTACTTAATCACCTGAGCCTAAAACCCAGGGCTCAGTCTCCCCAAACACAGGGGGCAAGGAGAGAGTGTAGATGGGGGTATGGTCTGGTTCCCAGCAAGAGGAGAGCTGGAAGCTGGGGACCAAACTCAGGTGACTTCCCTTGAAGGTGGTTAATTTCATGTGCCCACTTGGCTCGGCTAGGGTGCCCAGCGGTTTGGTCAAGCAGTAGTCTAAACTCTAAGGGTCTCTGTGAAGGTATTCTGTAGATAAAATTAACTTTGAAATCAGTGCGTCAACTATACAAAGTCTCCCTAAAAAGAAAAGCCCAGGACCAGATGGCTTCACATCAGAAATCTACCAAACTTTTAAAGAGGAACTAGTACCCATAGTACTCAACCTTTTCCAAAGTATAGAAAAGGATGGAATGCTACCCAACACATTCTATGAAGTAAACATCACCTTGATTCCCAAACCAGGAAAAGACTCAACAAGAAAAGAAAATTAGAGACCAATATCACTAATGAATATTGATGCAAAAATATTCAACAAGATCCTAACCAACAGAATTCAGCAACACATCAAACAAATTATACAGCATGACCAAGTGGGTTTTATCCCAGGATCTCAAGGATGGTTCAACATACGTAAATCTATAAATATAATTCATCACATAAACAAATTAAAAAGCAAAGACCATATGATTCTCTCAATTGATGCAGAAAAAGCTTTTGATAACACCCAGAATCCCTTTATGATCAGAAGACTTAAGAAAATTGTTACAGAAGGGACATTTCTTAGACTGATAGAGACCACCTACAGCAAACCTACAGCCAATATTGTATTGAATGGAGTTAAGTTGAAATCATTTCCACTCAGATCAGGAACTAGGCAAGGGTGCCCATTGTCTCCACTGCTTTTTAACATCGGAATGGAAGTG
>CAUYQV010008183.1:0-34949 GCA_963574575.1 Galagoides demidoff
ACCTTAAAGTTGACTTCAGGATTTAAAATTATTATTTCTGTTTCTTTACAAGTACAGATTCTATGCCAGGTAGAAAATGAACATTTCTCTTAGAAATAACAAAACACAACTAAACTTACAATGGCTGCAAAGGCATAATTCACTTTAAAATATTAAAAAATCATGCAAATTCAATAGTACTGGGTTATTACAGAGCTTAATTAACAAAAATGGCTTCTATTCTCATGGCATTTTTATAAGAAGATTTAATAAAAGAAAAATATTGTGACCTTTTTGGTAGAAAATTTTCTGTGGCTAAAGCTATGAAAGGACAAAATTTATTACAGCTGTCTGGGTGCCACTGCGACCTTCTCTCCTCATTCACATGTTCTAGAACAGGAAACATGACATTGTGTGCTCAAGCAGTCTTTCATTGAAAGATTTCAGAGCCACAAGAAAGCACCATTTGCAGCAACCAGCACCATCAGTCCCATTCAGAGGCTCTCCTCCTCATGTGACGGTGCCCCTGACTATCCACAGCTTCACAGTGGTCCTTCTTAATCTCCTGTGTTGCATGCAGGTAACCAATATAAGCCACGCAAAGTGAAAGGGCGGCCAACCCAAAAGCCATTATGGGTTTGTTAGCTTTGTGCCACTCCTCTGAGCCCTGGGTTTTGAAAGGCTTTCTCTGTAGGTGGTTCCTTTTTAAATGTTGGAGGCTCCGGTGGTGAAGACGTCTTGACCAATGAGGACTTATTACCTTCCTGTCCCCTGTGTTTACCCAGAGAGGTGTTCCGTGCAGCTCCAGACCGCGGGTGACGGGTGACGACAGGAAGGGCTGTGCATTGGTTGGTTTGTACTGGAGAAGCTGCTCCTGGATGAGGCACCTGCCACCTCTAGGAGTTGGCTCACCCACAGAAAAAGGTTTGAAATTGCTGACAGGGCAGGGCAGACCTCCTGGGTCAATAAGGCCCCTATCAAGGCATCTGAATGCAGACACTAAGAGACATAGTCACTATGTTGCGCTGATGTGCCCTCCTCAGTCATGGCTCCCCAGTGACTCTTACTAGGTGTACTGCAGTCCTCCCCTGACCTGTGGATGTCAGGACTGTGCCTGCTCCATCCAGGAGGACTTCATGTGTCCCAGCTTGGCTCTCAGCTCCCATGAGGAAAGCTTGCCCTGGGTACCCTACTCCTGGCCATGTGCTGACCATGCACAGAACAGCCTTGAACCTGGCCCATAGCCATGAGCTGAGGCCACAGAGCCAACATGCAAACCTCCTTGGGAGACAAGAATGTCTGTTGTTTCGAGAGTCCCAGGTTTGGGGATGTTTGTTGTTACAGCAAAATGTGGTGAATATAGATTCCCAGAATTTTGAAGTGGAGGGATCTCTGAGAGCAGATTTTGCTCCTCATTTCTCAAAAATCTTCAGATCTGAACTGAGGAGTTTTTCTGTCACCTTGAACACTGCTCTTCTTTGTAAAGCTTAGTGTCAACTCCAAGACCCCTATCCTGCGGGATAACGTCTACTTTCTTCAGTCTTGCACAACTCATCAGTGCCAAGGTGACCTGCTTTTACCTCGAAATCCCTCTCTATTCTTGCTGCTCCCCTGTATGGTAATACACGACCGGCCCTATGTCAGGCTTCCTCTCGCTCTCCTGCCCTGGGACCCCCAACCTCTCTCTTTTTATACCCCGCATCTTTCTCCCCCCAGCTGTTAGTGGGATCCCACTAGGATCAGTTTTGCAGAACTGCTGTAATGAAATACCTAAACCTAGGTGGTGAGAATGGCAGGTGTGTGGTATCACTGTTCTGGAGGCTGCAGGTCTGCAATGGTGATGTCAGTGGAACAGGATGTGTCTGTCCACACAGGGGAAGAGTCTGGCTGTGACTGTGCACTCCTGGCTCTGAGCTGGCCCATCTTCTTCCCTCTGTGCATGTCTGTCCAGGTATCCAAATTTACCCTTTACATAGGACACCAGTCACACTGGATTAGGTTTAATGACCTCATTTTAAATTGATCAACTCCATTAAGATCTGAGTTTCAAATAAAGACACAAACCAGAGTTAGGATTTGAATGTATCTTTTCCAAGGAACACAGTCCAATGCATCACATGATCCCTCTGTACCTCACGTCTGCGCGAGTCGTCTCTGTCCTGAATCCCCCCTAAACTGCCTCATCCCTGCAGCTGTGTTCCCCACCAAAGGGCAGGAGTATCTTCTGGAGTTTTGAAGCAATGAGGTAAACTTGTATTCATGGAATATCATTTTCCTCTCATATTTTATAAAACAAAATTATCTTCAAATCCAATGGAATGGAATAGAATGGAAAGTGGAACATGCATTTCTAAAAGAAAGCAAGAGACTTTGAAGGGAGTTTGAATACCCACCATGTGAGCCTTCCACCTCATTTGCCTTATCAGGTGAAGTGCAGTGGTTGAATCATTTAAGAAGTTCAAGCCCACAGAAAAATGCTTGGAATTGCTAACAAATGCTAGCCACTTGTATTTTTGCAAGTTGTCGCCTGCTCCAGGCCTGTACTAGTTTCCTCCTTGATCTTGCTGTAGCATCTAAACCTCCCCCCCCACCACCTTCAGCCCCAGTGTTTGGATTTGCCCCCACCATTCCCAGGATCAGCCCATGCCACATCCTTCTCCCTGCCCTCCTGCACCATTTCATTTTGCTGGAGGTCAGAGTCTGGTGAATTGTATCAGACGCAATTTAAAGACGTGAGACAATTGGTCATTGGGAAAAATGTATCCAGGGAGTTGTTTTTTTGGAAAATGAGATAACAGAGAACTGATGCGTCAGAGATTTGGTCTGGAGCTTTGGAGAACAGACCCAGAGCAGAAAGATGGCAGTTGCCCGAGAGCCCCCCATTACCCTCATTGGCCACTAGATGGCGCACCCGAAAAGGTAAACGTTGGACCAGGCAGAAGCTGCATGTGGCTCTTAAAATGCGAAGAGCTGGTGGTGTCAGAATTCTACGGTTTTTGCATTAAAAAGTGAAATGTAGGTGCCTATCTGAAACTTCAGGGTGAGTAAATAGGTGGAATCTGAGGCCTAGGTTCCCCTCTACACTTAAGCTGTGGGATATGGGAGTGATTATCTCACTTTTCTGTGTTCCTCAAACTAACTCCTTTAAAATGGTCATGCAAAGGAAGTTGTCAAAGGAGGAAGTTTACTTCTACACTCTCCCACGAAGCTTCTCTGAGCCCCTGAGCCACAAACAACAGTGCCCCAAGGGTAGTCAGAGATTTCTGGGGCCTCAGGACACCTGCCTCCAGCTTCTGCAGCTTCTCTTGGTCAACTGGTGGAATAGCTGTTCACTGGCAAGTATAGAGAAAAGGAATGGATTTTAAGAGATTCACAGGGCTCAGCGCCTGTGGCTCAAGTGGCTAAGGCGCCAGCCACATACACCTAAGGTGGCAGGTTCAAATCCAGCCTGGGCCCGCCAAACAACAATGATGGCTGCAACCAAAAAATAGCTGGGCATTGTGTCGGGGCGCCTGTGGTCCCAGCTACTTGGGAGGCTGATGCAGGAGACTCGCTTGAGCCCAGGAGTTGGAGATTGCTGTGAGTTGTGATGCCATGGCACTTTACCCAGGGGGACAACTTGAGGCTCTGTCTCAAAAAAAAAAAAAAAAAAAAAGAGATTCACAGGAAAACACACAGGAATGGTTTAGTCTGTTGAATAGGTTTAGAATTCAAATACAGCTTATGTTCAAAGTTGTCCTTCAGGATGAAAGCAGGGGAAGTTCAGGACTCATTGTGTAGATGTGCAGTTACGCCAGACTGAAGTGCAAGCCCTCCAGGACCTAGGAGTGTCAGTGGTCTTGGCACCTGGTTGCTCAGAGGAACCTCACTATTCAGGATTTATGACCCTGTGGCTTAAGGGACTTCCCCCCCCAGCATTTATTTATATATATATATATATATTTTTATTAAATCATAGCAGTGTACATTAATACTATCATGGGTACAGTGTACCATTTCTGTGTACAATTTGAAATACTTTCATCCAACTGGTTAACATAGCCTTCATGTCTTTTTCTTAGTTATTGTGTTAAGACATTTATATTCTACAATTACAGAGATTCATGGCTTAAGGGACTTTTATGATTCTCTACAATTGTTTTCTTTATTGTGACAAATGCCTAATCATGGTGTTGCCTGTAAAAACAGAAAAGAATAATCAGTGTCAAAAAGACCAAATTCTAAAAATCTTGCCCCTCTTTCCTCTTGCTTTATTACTTTTTTCTTTCTTTCTCTCCTCCTCACCCTCTTCCTCCCTTCTTTCTTCTCTGTCTGTCCTTCTTTATTCTCCCTTTGCACTTCACTCTCTTTTTTTCCTGTCAAATGACTTGAGTATCTTTTTTTTTTTTTTTTACAGGTTATGATATTTTAATTAATTACATCTAATCTTCAATCTGATGTTACCCCAAATTATTTCATTCAAATTTAACCTTTCTGTCAGATTCTCCTTTGACTGCATTACCACCAATTGTTTTGTTTGTTTGTTTTAGCAAATTTGGCACTTGCTGTATTTTCCATTAGCTTTCATGGTGCTGCACTGGCCCACTCCCCCCTCTCCCAGAGTGGAGTGCAAATACTGTGTCTCTCCCTTCCGACAAGACTGGAGGTGATCCCTAGGCTTTGCTTAGTTGGTCTCACCTCCTGTCTGAGAGTCCCTGTGGAGCATGGGTTCTGCTGGGGGTGTGGGGGGCAGGGAGGAGAGACTGAGGGCTTGGGTGAGGCTGTCTAGACACCCACCACTTGCATTCAAGGATCTGTCATTGTCTGAGAGGGTCACTGTGGGAGTGGCTGAACGTGGACCATCTAGCTGGCATGTGGTCTTGCCTCTCACTGGAAGGCTACCTGTTGCGTGAGATGATCTTATGAGAGAGAAGTTGAGGGTATTTCCTCTGAAGGGGATGATAGGGGAGGGAGGCTAAGCCTGAACAGATGCCCTGTGTAGTGAGTGTGGACAGGGAAGCTCTGGGTGGCCCTTGGAAGAACCAGCGTACCCTGTGGAGCAGTCACCTTGCTCGTCTGAGAAGCATTCCATCTGAGGAAGCAACTGCTCTGAACCCCTATAGCCCAAAGGAGTTAGTTCAAAGAAGACAGAGAAGTGAGATAATCACCCTAATATCCCACAGGTCAGGTCTAGAATATAGGCCCAGGAGAGCTGTGAACCTGAAGTTTAAAAATAGACACACCTACCTCTAAAGAACCAGAGGAAGATTCTTCAACAACAGACAGTCCCTAAAGAGTCATGAGCTCGGGTCAGTAACCAACTGTTAGCAGTTGTAGAAGAAGCACCCATCATAACAGTTTGCTCAGTGCAGTCTCATAAGCATTTTATCTTTTAATTACCACATTGGTCATAATTTTAAGGGGGAAGAATAATGGCCTGAGTGTTTTATGCCCTTGTTCAAGAAGCCACACTGGTGAGTAATGGAATGGGGACTTGGACCCAGGGTATCCTTTGCTTTCATCTTGCTGGGTGATTTCTAGGCTTTTCCAACTTCAACTGCAGTGGTCCTTTCTGCTCCCAAATCATCTGGGTTTCCAGTAGCACCTGACTTCTGCCTTCTTGCACATGTGCTCTGATTCAGCTCTGAGTCAGATTCTGGGACACTATTGGAATTTCTTCAATCCATAGAAGTGGAAAAACCAGCTTGTGAGTGACAAGGAAGGAGGATGCAGGCAGTGGAGGCAAACATGTGTGGGTGGGTGGCAGGGCCCCTCCCACTGCGGGCTGCAGAGGACAACTCAGTGTGCCCGCTAAGAGCACACCTCCAAGAATGAGACTCAGACTAGGGAGGGGGAGGCTGGTCATCAGGGACTGGGCTGAATTAAGTCATGGACCAATGTTCTCATTTAATCCTCATACAACCCTGGGGGGAAATTTATCCTACTCATTTTTACATATTGGAGAATGGCAAGGGTCTCTACCTCCCAGCAGCAGTTCCTTGTAGGTGTTGGTGCATCTGGTTTTGATATTTTCTAACCCAGAGAGAAATCATGTGGTTTATCCAAATAGCCAGGGCTGTGTGACTTAAACATCAGCTCATGGTCCCCTGATGTGACCTACTTTGTTGCTGCGTCATGGACACAGAGACAAGAGCCTCCCCAGTAGCTGGTGGGTGGAATCTGAAGGGATACGGACTCACAGAGTGTAAGGAAATGTTGGAAGCCACTGATGCGGGTCAAGGACAAAATGGACCTGACACTCAGGCTAAGGTCGAGGCAGGAATCCTGTGGGGGTGAGAATGTGGTGTCAGCTGCTGGCTGCTGTCCCTGGGCCAGGATGTCTTTGCCATCCCCACCTGGTTTCTACAGAGCAGAGTGGCTGGGCTGGTTATTATTGTCTCTGGCTTGATCTCCTCCTCAGGATCAGCTTTCTGGTGCTGGCCTGGCTTGGACCACCCTTGCTCTGCCCACAGAGGCACCGCTGGGAGGATGTGGGGCTGCAGGCTTAGGTCCTGCCTTGCCTGTTTCTCTACCTCCCAGCAGCAGTTCCTTATAGGTGTCGGTGCATCTGGTTTTGCTTATTTTCTAACCCAGAATCAGTGTTGACATGAAGTACAGACTCAATAAGGACCTGTATGATAAAAGATTAACACTGGAGGGCTCTGCCTGCAGTTCTTCCTGCTCCTCAGTGAGTTGCAGAATGTAGAAATTATAATTTACACCCAGGTGGTGGGTTTGCTAAATGCACTCCGTTTTAGGTCCGTGTGCATAGACTATGTACTGCAGTAGGGCTGCACCAGACGCTGAGACACTGTTGGGCTGCCCTGGCCTGACAGGTGGAGGGAAATGCAGATGTGTGTATAGACTGGTTTTGGGTGGCTGAAGGAGAGAATTGTCACCCTAACATAATCAAAAGGGTCAGATCTAGTGTAAAGAGAGCTATTCGGGCACAAAGGTGGAAGACGGCTGGCCAGGGAAGCATGATTTAAAAGAATGAAAGTTAGTTCCAAAGTGTAGACATTTAGGGATTGCTTAAATAGACAGACCTTAGGACATTTTAACAGAATTTCAGCATCTGTCTATGTAAGGCTTAACACTCAGTTACAAAGATCTGTTAAGTGCGGATGGTCCTCTCCTTTTGGGATGGGTGTATCTAACCTACCACACCGGGGATGTGACTGTCACGGGTCCCTGTCCAGTGCACCCTCTTGTCTGAGTTAGGTAAAGGACAATGAAAGGGGCAGTTAATCTGGAACAGAGATTATGATTGGAAGGGGAAGTGAGGTCTCTGGAATCTTCTAGTCTTTACAGGACAAGAACAACGAGGAAGAGAGTCAAGCTGTGATCTGAGAAGCAGAATCTATAGCTCCATGTTCTGTGACTCAGATTGCTCATGTCTCTCTCAAGGCTGGAAGTGTTTTGGGCTTCCAACAGCTTTTAAATTTTATTTATTTTCACAAATGCAAACAAATATTTGAATATTTGTGCTAGGAAAGGTCCAGGAATGCCTGGTACATAGAAAGAGGGTGCCAAAAATGTATATACATTTTAAGAAAGGAAAAAACTATTAAAATTGTAATATTAAGGTCACATTTGGCTTCTGTAATTACAAGATATACAGGATACAATGTACAATATAACACATGTTATCAGTATATATTGACTATTACAATTTTAATACAGTTTCTTTCTTTCTTAAAATGTGTATATATTTTGACACCTTCTTTTTTTTTGAGACAGAGTCTCACTATGTGGCCCTCGGTAGAGTGCTGGGCTGTCACAGCTCACAGCTCACAGCAGAAGGGTTTCAGTGTACAGGAAGGAGCAGGCAGCCCAGGCTCCGCATGGAAGGAGACTGACAGCTGGAACAGTGCCTGGGAGAGCCTCAAGTGGGAGGAAGCTCTTACTCCACACCCCACAGAAGTTACCCAGGAAGGAAGCCGCTGAAAGGGGATGTGAGATTTTGTCAATTTAAGACACCAGGAGAAAGTTAAGCTTTGCCCAGGTGGGTTCCCTAGAAAGCCACAGTGATCATCTGTCCCCAAGGCTCTTGCCTGGGACATATGGCAGGGAGACATATATTTAAAGGTAGGAGGTTAGCCCATTCAGCCTGGTGTCAGCCACTACGGCAACGCCAGGCAGAAGTTTAGTATATTTACTTTTGCCATGTGTGTTTCCAACCAAGTCTATCATGCCCAGTAAAATGACATCACACACTTGGAGAGACTGCCCCTGCCAGGTGTGGGGTGGGGAAGGGCGGAGCCGCTGGGGAGCACTGAGGGCGAGCAGGTCCCACCAGGTGGCTGTCGAAGCAGCAGAAAGAGCTGTCTTTAGAGTGAGTCCCTTTTAGATGACTTGTTGTTACCTGCTGGGAAAAGATTAGTCACATCAGACATGACTTACCCTAGGAACAAATGATTTCAGCAAGTGTCCCCTTGTGTTTATATGGTTTTTAGGAAACAGCAAAACAAAACTGAAGCACAGCTAACAGAAACAGAAGTGGAAATCCACTAGAGCATGACCCCTTACCTACCTTCTGTCTATTCTCCTGGGGTCGAGTGAGTCAGAATCCTGGCCAGCTGGGGACAGTGGCCTGCCTGGGCTTGTCTTCCTTGGGCCCAGACTAGGAGTAAGTGCTTTTCCTGGGAGTGTGCTAAGGTCACCTGGCTGTGGGATGTGCTTTCAGGAATGGGTCACCCCACTCCCAGGGTAGTGAGCAAGATCCAGGGAAGGGCGAGACCAAAGAGAGGCAGGTCAGTTCCCAGCCCCAGTTCCACCTGCACCATCATGAGCTGAGGACCTTGCCTGCCTCCTACCCTGCCATGGGGACATTGCCTGCCTCCTACCCTGTCATAGGGACATTGCCTGCCTCCTACCCTGTCATGGGGACATTGCCTGCCTCCTACCCTGCCAGGGGGACATTGCCTGCCTCCTACCCTGCCAGGGGGACATTGCCTGCCTCCTATCCTGTCATTGGCAATATTGCCTGCCTCCTACCCTGTCATGGGGACATTGCCTGCCTCCTACCCTGTCATGGGGACATTGCCTGCCTCCTACCCTGTCATGGAGACATTGCCTGCCTCCTTCCCTGTCATGGGGACATTGCCTGCCTTCTGCCCCATCTTGGGACATTGCCTGCCTCCTACCCTGTCATGGGGACATTGCCTGTCTCCTACCCTGTTTTGGGACATTGCCTGCCTCTTACCCTGTTGTGGGGACATTGCCTGCGTCCTACCCTGTTATGGGGACATTGCCTGCCTCCTACCCTGTCATTGGCAATATTGCCTGCCTCCTACCCTGTCGTGGGGACATTGCCTGCCTCCTACCCTGTCACTGGAGATGTTGCCTGCCTCCTACCCTGTCATTGGGAATATTGCCTACCTCCTACCATGTCACTGAGGATTTTGCCTGCCACCTACCCTGTCACTGGGGACATTGCCTGCCACCTACCCTGTCACTGGGGACATTGCCTGCCTCCTACCCTGTCACTGGAGATGTTGCCTGCCTCCTATCCTGTCACTGGGGACATTGCCTGCCTCCTGCCCTGTCACTGGAGATACTGCCTGCCTCCTACCATGTCTTGGGACATTTCCTGCCTCCTACCCTGTCATTGAGGATTTTGTCTGTCTCCTACCCTGTCATGGGGACACTGTCTGTCTCCTTTTCCTCTTCAGGATCCTGTAGGCATTGACCACTAGAGTGACCCCCAGGCCAGCACTGATGTATTTACTTGTCACTGTGGAGTGTGCAGCAATGAATCAATTTCTGCATGGTTCAGTGAGGGGGAAGGTCAGGCTGGATGATGGCTCTGTGCTAGTGAAGACTGCTGGGACACAGGGCCATCAGTCTACACATGGTTAAAACACGGTCCATCCATCAGGAAGGAGTCAGGTGGGCCCACTCTGAGTCCTTAGTCATTGTTCAGTGTTTGACTGGAGGAAGCGGTTAACTCATAGTTGTTCTGGGCCAGGCCTGCTGTACATGGAAAGCTCTCCCTTCACCTTCTGGATTCAGCAGCTCTTCCTCACATAGGTCATGTCTGCACATCTCCTGAGGCTGTTCCAGGAAACCTCACTGTGGATGATAAAGGGCCGTGTTAGGAGAGCAGGTTCTGGGGCTCCTCTATCTGAAGCCAGGTGCATTCAACAGAGGGGGAAGGGGGAATTCAGGTCACCCCCATGGTGATTGTGCTGGGCCCAGCATAGTGGGTCACACAAAGCTATCTAGGGAATAGTGGCTGCAGTCGGCATCGAAACGGCCTGTATCTGGGGAGTGCAGTTTTGACAGATGTGCACTTGCCTCTCAGGATGAGAGGTGTCAGCAAAAACAGGTGGAAGCAGACTTGATGGGAAGAGTAGTACTTTGAGCAGTTTCCCTTCATTACTGTTTTGTATGTTGGTTGATTGTGACAAGTGCATGTTTTTCTATTTGTCCTTGTGGATTCTCAGGCTTTGGTGGGAACAAAACATCCCTGATGAAGATGTTTATGGTACAAAAACTTAGTAAATCAGCTCTTGGACTTGTTCAGAGCAGAGCAGAGATGTCCTCAAGCTCACTAACCTTCTTTTAAAAACTTGTTGTCTTCCAAGGTTTGGAACTTCTAATGAGGAAGCCCTGGCTAATGTTGCTGATATTATGAATGATGTTCATAAATCCTGATATTTATTTATAGGTATTCCTCTCACGCCTTCCTATTATTATGATTGTAAAAAGTTTTACTACTGTCTTTCAATATTTTTATACTTCGTGTATTTTCAGAAGAAAGCAGCCGTGATAAAGCCTTATGTGCATTGGGTGTTTACTTGAATTGTTCATTTCTATGTAGGTTCTAAACATTGCACAGAGTTAGCTCAGTTCCCTAAACCAAAACTTTTGACCCTTGGCCAAATCTGGCTGTCTACCTGTTCCTGTAAATACGGTTTTATTGAAACATGGCCACCCCATTCCTTTAGGCATTGTCCATAGATTCTTTCACTCCACAGTGGCAAAGTTGATTAGTTGTGAGAGATGCTATATGACTCGCAAAACTGATAATATTTGGCCCCTTAGAGAAAAAGTCAACCCATGAACAGCTAAACCATTGCTGTCATCCGTCAATCCCGTATGGTGACCACTGGTGGGTCTCAGGTTTAAAGTGCTCTTGGTCATCAACAGAAATGTAATCAGAGTGCACTGATGCAGGAAGACTGTCTAACACAAGAGCCAAAGAAGGACAGTCCTGGGTTGTTCTGTCTCTCTCCTCTCCTTCTTTTTCCTCACGCCATGGGTTTCCTAGAGAAACTAAGTCATTTTCTCTATAGAATGTTTTACATTGTGGGTTTGACTGATTGCTTCCTCATGCTGTTGTTTTACTTGTTTCTGTAACTCATATGTTTCCTGGGAACTAACAGTTAGAGCTAGAAACTCAATTAGTTTCAGGTTCAATGTCTTTGGCAAGAATATTTCATAGGTGGTTCTGTGTACTTCTTTCATCTCCACAGGGGCTGATTTCCAGAGGGATAGCTTGGTGCCTCAACAAACTACACTTATAAACAAAAGTGCTTTTTATACTATAGATCGATAGTGCTTAAAACAGCATGGTATTGGTATACTGAAGTTTTTAATGAATGTAACTCGTCAATCCATTCATTGGTTTTCATTCATTATATAATTTATTTTACAAATATTCCAAAAACCTATATTAGCATACTCCCAAGATAGAAATAATTTAAGTGGCCTTGGGCTGGAGAAGTAAAACATGAACATAGTAACTCAGCTGCTGTATTCATTATGATATAAATGCATTCAGGACAAAGTTGAACAACAAAATAAAGTATGTTCAATTTACTAAATGGGGCAGAGTGTGGTAGACCACCTCTAGTGGAGCCCCAATAATCACTACCTCCTAGTGTCCCTCACATGGAGTGTGGGTAGACCATGTGACTTGCTCCCAACCAACAGGTAACACAAAGGTGGTAAGATGTTACTTCTATGATCAGAGTACTTTGCATAGGACTATGTCTTAGGAAACTAGAGTGAAAAACCCATTTGCTAGCTTTGAAGAAGCAAACTGCTATGACATAAACTGTCTTTAGAAAGGGCCAAATGTCTCTTTTAGAAACTGCAGGCAGCCTTTAGGAGTTGGAAGCGTCAATCCTCACACCACAGGGACTGAATTCTGCCAATGACTGTGTGATCTTACAGGAGGATTCTGAGCCTTAAATCAGCAAATAACCTCCGAAGACATCTTGACTGCATCCTGAGAGACCCTGAGCAGATGACTAGAGTAAGTCATGCTGGAATTTCTGGTACACAAAATCTGAAAGGTAATATATGCATGCTGGTTTTAGCTGCTAAGTTTGTGGTAAGTTAGGATAGCAGTAGAAAGCAAATATACAAAGGAAACCAGAAAAATGTTTTCATTGGTCATATTCTCCCTGGATAAAATGATCTCTGACCTCTAAAACTCAAAGTGTTTGAAAAACTTGCCAAAGGTCCAACATCCAAGTTGGAATTCGAAGTCAGACTGGCTAAGAGGGTGTCACTGTAGGAAGCAGCATCACACACTCTGTCGTTTACCTACCTACCAACTTGTATTGTATGTTTAGACATCTATTACACATTTCCTCTAATGAAAGAATATTATATAAATGGAAGTCCAGCAAAGTGTGCTTCAAATATAACATAAATTTCTTCATTTGCTACATCAGCATGTGCTCTTCTTCCTCTGGCCCCTGTAAGAGGAATTTTGAAATAACAGAAATGGTCTTGGCACAGGAAGTGTTGCATATATGCCTCAGAAGGAAAAAAAAACAAAGACGTTTTGTCCTCCATTTAAGAATTCATCAATGGTTTTAAAGTGTTGTTTTCTTCTTGCCCTTGAAAAAATACTTCTGTTTCCTGATTTTCAGATTTAAATCAATTGTGTCCTGCACACCCGCTAAGTGATTAAAGACGGTATCACCCATGTCATCACAGGGCACTCAGGATCTTCCGATCACATATTTCATGTCTTTCTCAGAAACAAAATCTAGCGTCATTGCTGATTTTCAAATGACGTGTTTGCCCCAGGTAGTGAGCCATTGCATGGTCTTTTTTAATGATCCTTCAGGAAGTAGAGGGTCACATTTTACAGTGCAGGAAATCACACAGACACACACGCCAGACGCACACGCGTTTCCAGTTATATCTCCACTTTCTGTGCCATCTGGCCGCCTCCTAGAAATTCACTCTCTCTCCTTTCTGAAACAGACCCACAAAATCGCTGGCTCTTTTGCTCCTTCCTAGATTGTCTCTTGGAGATTTTGAATTCTCTTCTGTCTATTATTGTTTTGCAGAATAATTTAATAACTATTTCTTGAAGCCTGAGCATCTGCTTTAGGCATCTCATTCTGCTCTAAGTGGATAAACAAGTTATTTTTTCTTAATGCGTATATAAGCTCCGCAGATGTTGTTTGGACTGACCAATGTAAATTAATATCCTTTGACCATTTAAAGTGGTTGCCTTTAATATCTATTGAACTGCTTAAACCAAAAACTAGTTTGGATCACCCAGGTCAGTGATATTAGGGCTCTATTTTCCTTATCAGCAAGTATTAGCCACTTAATTACAATTTTAAATATGAATTGAGAGGCGCTTGCCAGACCAGAGATGTTTATTCTGCAGAAAAGTTGTTCTCAGAAAAACAACTGACTATCTGAATTTTGGTTGTGTGTGCTTAGCCTCTGCTCACTAAGTACTTCTAGTTTTTGACTAGAAACAATAAACCTCTTTTATAAGTAATAGCTACTTTGGGCAAATTTTCCTGTCCTGAAGAGCAAGAAATTTATCAAACATTAATGCTGGGACCTTACTCTTTATCATTCATGAATAAGTTAGGAATAAAATTCTAACTTATTAACAGTTGTAATGAGTTAGGAACTTTATTGTAATTCACAATTAAATATTAATATTAAGGAGTTACACCGAAGTTCAATTTGAAGAATTTAGTCTTCAGAAGGAACAGAAGTGGATATATAAAGATGTCTAGAGATGAATATAGAAAGGGTAGTTAATTAAGAAAGAGAAAAACTTAAAAACAGGAAATATTTCTAAAGAGAATGAAGACATTGCATACCGAAAGGGGAAATGTATTGTGTGGAAGTTGTCATCTTGCTAGGCCAGGTGACAGCACATTTGATGCTTCCTCGAGCAGGGACCCTTTCTTGACCAGACAGTCTAAGGTGGAATTCCAACTTTGACGCCCACTAGCTTTCCAAACCTTGGGCAAGATATTCAACTTCCTTGAGCTTTGGTTTTCCCATTTTTTAAGTAGGCACCTTCCTTATAGTATTGTTTCAGGATTAAATGAACGATTGTAGTTAGAAGGTTTTAAGGATTAATAATAGTTCTTGCAGGTGGCACCTGTGGCTCAAAGGAGTAGGGCGCTGGCCCCATATGCCGGAGGTGGTGGGTTTAAACCCAGCCCTGGCCAAAAACTGCAAATAAAAAAAAAAGAGAAAGAGAGAGATACTAGCAAATAATAGTTCTTGCTTTTTTTTCTAATAGTATCAGGAGTGAAAGATAAGAAATCATAATACAGATTGAGAAAGTGATAAAATGGGGCCATACAGGAAAGCTCATCAATAAGAAGGTAGCGATATAAAAATAATTCTAGGACATTACTGTAGGGATATAATGATGACACATTTTCTTCCCTTTGTCATTTTTTGGGGGACAAGAGATATGTTTCCATAAGAAAGAGGTGCGACAAAATATGACAATTGCATTTTAAAGTTATAAGGACATAATACAAAACAAACTTTGAAGGAAAATTATCTTCAGTTCTTCAGTCGGAGCACAAAAATTAATATGGCAAAAGTCAAGGATGTTTAATTAGGAGCTGCAGCTATTAAACTGAGGCCACTGTGCCTAAATTAAATACTGCATCAGAAAGTCCTTCTTATTTTTCAGTCACATTCAATTATCCACCAAAAAAGTGGGACATTTTTAAATTTCAAATTACCTATCTTTTGTCACTCATTTGCTTCTTCGAGTTGCCTGACAATATATTTGCTTAATTATGTTTAATTGAAGATGTACTAAGTTGAATTATGAATTTCAAGGTTGATTACTATGTCACAAAAAAAGGGGCTTGAGATGATTATAAAGGAATGGAGTCATAGACTAACACCAAAGAACAGGTAATAAAAATCAGTATGGATATTAGGTGCTTTTATAATTAAGAGGAGAGAGAAAAATATCATTCCCATTCTGAATAGTGCAACCTTGACAGTCTGCATCAAAACAAGGAATATTCAATTATGACAAAGAAGATCTAAGCAACTAGGTACAGACTCTGTTCTAGGCAGAAAGTGTTTCATAAAATTCCTTCTAGGAGCAAATCTTCATCAGCCCAGGCGCAGAGCTTCAGAATGAAAGCAGAGATCTCAAATGGCAGGAAGAGAAAAGAGGAAGGAATTGAGAAATGAAAATCTATATGAAATTTGGTTTGGGTGCACTTCAACTTTACCTTTTTGTCCTCGAAGCTTTCTGTTACTTGATATAATTTTTAAAAACCTTCAAATTCAGCAAAAATACAAAAAGCAAAGCTCAGCAAATTATCATTTCGATTTTGAAAGATTGCCAACCCTTCATTTTTATAGACTTTAGAAAAATACACTGTTGTGTACGATAGCATATTATCAAGTGAACCGGAGTGGAAACTTTACCCGGCTCCTTGTTTAAATTTGTATCTTTTTCTTTTTTATTCTGTTGTTCTGATAGATAACAGTAATGGCATTTATATTCTCAGAACTACTTACTAAAAGGAATGAGTCTTTCTGCCAAAGAACTTTTGGCTCCTACCTGATAATTACTCTCCAGAAATATTTTAACTGGATCAACAAGTACAAATTGAAGATCAGGGACTATCCCAGCCTTAACTTTTGCTGCTCAGTTAATGATGAAACCATAAGAAACAGACACTATTGCCCATAGAATATCCAGGTATATTGTATTTGCTATGTACAGGGTGTCCGTAAAATTTGTGTGCAGTTTACCATGTTAAACTATTTTAAATCACACATGAACTTTATGTCCACACTGTATGTCCTTTACACCTAGGGATTCAACCTGTGTATTGCATAGAGGCTACTAAAAAGGGGATCTAATATTTTATGAGTTACATATTTTTTAATAATCTCCTAAGTGACTTCTTGTGAGTTCTTCACCCTACTCAACACCCACTTTTGAATCACCTTCATCCATAAGAGTCTAGGGAAGTAACTTTAAAAAACATTGCAAATTTTGGCCTTGGAACTATCAAAATTTTTAATCTACTTTAGCGTACATCTAAGCAGGGTATTTTTGATAATGTCTGTTTTATTTTTTCCCCAATGCTTATCTCCTGATAATGTACCCCATCTTAGTACTCAGACCTGTTCCGTCTTACTACTGTACACCTTCACATCATTGTATATATAAAATTCCTTAAAATCAACAACAAATGAATTCATCAATAAATTCCTGTAAGATAGAATCCAAAATGACCAAGAAAATATTTGTTTGTCTGCTGAGGGAAAAAAAAAAAACAGCTACACAATTTTTTAAAAGATTAAAAATAAGATTAAAAAAATAAGATAAAAAGGTGAAGAATTTGAACCACTCAGGATTTCAAAATGTAAGCAATTTTGTGATACCCAATAAGCTCATAGTTATTATCTGATATAATTGATTAAAAATAAATAAAAACATTAATTTTATTAATCTTTCAAACTGCATATTGGTCTCAGAAAAATAAAAATGTACTAATATAGCCAACTATAATTACATTTACACAGAGCTCAAGTTTTTTTTTACAGTTTTGGCCGGGGCCAGGTTTGAACCCACCACCTCTGGTATATGGAACCAGCACCCTACTCCTTGAGCTAAAGGTGCCACTGTACAGAATTCAATTTTTATACATAAAATTCTTACTGTGAATCATTATCTTGTTAATAATGTCTAAAGTTATATATATTAATCTCCCCATAATTAGACCTATTAGCAGTAAAATTGTGCTTGATATAATCTTGCTGATTAAATTCTAACTGGAGTACTAAATCGTCTTTGTAAACTATCTCCAAATTTGGTCAGGCAAAATGCATTTAGTAGAAGTGGTAACCAGAAAATAAAATTGCACAAGACAGATGCTACTAGTGATAAAATTTGACAGAGATTTTAAAATTCAATGAATATGGTTTTCATTGTACCATATATGAAAGAAACAAAAATTAAGTCACATAAAAGTAAAACAACTTAAATATTCAACCTCATATTATGTACAGTGATTAAAAATAAACTTAACCTTCAAAAACTGAAATTAAATGTCTATTTTGATTAAGATATTTGCCCCATCAGCGTTAGTTTTAAAGTCCACATATAACAACACTAGTAAAATATCTTACAATCTATTGAAATAATTATTTCAAAACAGTAGAATAAAAACATTTTATATTTTAACATCCATACATAAATATTGAAGAATCCTGATTAAGCTGAAAATCTCCACAACCAAATTAAAATACTATAGTTACTGTAACTGATATAGTAAGCACATTCTGTATATCTCTATTGCTAGATGGTTATTTAAAAAGTAAAGTTTTAAAAGACTGTTTTTAATAGAGGTGTTGTAACCCACTTAGTTAAGAAAGAAAAGGAAACGTGGAAATGTCAGTCATTTGTTTTCATACGTGAACAGAGAAAAGATAATGTCAAAGTTGTCCACAACTACTGAATTATTGCTATTTTATTTTAATATTAGACATTTGAAAGATTTACAGCCTTCTGGTTCAGGGTTGTTTTCACTGACTCTTATTTGAATGAAATAGAAATAGAAGCAACTGAATAACATTTTGAACAGCAATATAGAATAACCTTAGTGCCAGATATTTTTTTATTGTTGTTGATCTTGCATGTTTATCTCTTCTTGGTTATGGTTCATACAGGTTGTCTGCTGACCCTTTGACCTCATCAATTGACCATCAGCCTCTGATCCTTTTATTGCTACTAAAAATAAACGATCTTTATAGACTTTCTAATGAATTTGCCTTCTGTATGAGTTATTTTTATTTTTGTTAATAGATTCATTTTTAGCCTTGTGTGGGGTCTCATGCCTGTAATCCTAGCACTTTGGGAGGCCAAAGTGGGTGGATAGTTTGAGCTCAGGAGTTCAAGAGACCAGCTTGAGCAAGAGTGAGACCCTGTATTTATGAAAAATAGAAAAACTAGCCCAGCCATTATGGTGTGTGCCTATAGTCCCAGCTACTTGAGAGACTGAGGCAAGAGGACCACTTGAGCCCAAGAGTTTGAGGTAACTGTGAACTTGGATGCATGGCACTCAAATAGAGTGACAAAGTGAGACTCTGTTTCAAAATTAAAATAAAATAATAAACTAAACTACACTAAAATATAAAATGAAATAAAGAGATTCATTTTTGCCCTGACTTTCATGTCCATTTGACATCTCATGTCTTATGACATTTCAAGATGTAGAAATTATAGCAATCCTTTGTCATGGGCACTGTTGTGGATAATTGCTAAAGTAGCTGTAGATTTTCGATACCTCTATAAGATGATACATAATAGAAAATGTGACTGATAGTCGATCATATTTCTTAACTAAAATTCATAGTTACTGTAACAATTTGTTGAAGAATACCTATGTGCTGAGAGAGAATATTCATTCATGCTGTCTTAATTAGATGGGAGAGATTATCTATTGCATCAGCATGTTTTGCTCTGAGATTAGAAAATATTCATTGTTTTACTCCTTAAGGTAGATTGTTGAAGATTGTTGGAAAGCCTCTTTATCATGTACCCTAATTATTGAGAACACTGATGTTTTCTATATTTCAATGGGAGACTTGGAAAAGTGCAAATAACATATGAATGTTTTTATGGCATTCGATTTGAAAAAAGAACGAATGGCATGTAAACAAACAAGAACAACAAAATGAAACAAGAAATCTCTCTTTAGCAAATATTAAATCTGTTTCTTTTATATTTCAAAAGAAGCAAAGTAGAATCTAGTCCATAAAGCAGATACATCTAACTTTGATGATCCTAGAAGGAGCATGGATGGAATTAAACCTTGAGTAATACATGCATTTACACAAACCCACACACACTCAAATATTTATATATGTATATATATATCCATTTATAATTAAGAATGAATTTATCCATGTGCTTGCTCAACAAATATATATCAAATGCCCAATATATACCATCTGCTCTAGTAGGCATGAAAAAATGTTTACAGATAAATAAAACAGAATCTCTACTGATAGAGAATTCAACATCTAAGAAAAAACAGATACATCAACAAATTATTCCAAAATAATCTAGCTTGCACAATAATAGAAGGCCTATGTATCAACCTGGGAACATTGTAGAGAGACATCTAATTTAGCCTGATGGTACTAGGGGAGAAGCAGGAAAGATCTCCTATAAATGTTGATAATCAAGCTGAATTTCAAAGAATTCATTCAATTATTCCTTCATATCTTCAGCAAGTATTTGTAGAGAACCTAACATATCAGCCCTACAGGGGTACTGGCAATATAGCAATAAACTACACATTTTAGTGAATTACTTCCATTTATAGCTTTCATTCTAGTGGATGAAAATGTAATAAATTAAATGGCAGGGTTAGGTGTTAAAGGAAATCACAAGGTAATGTATGCGGAGCTTGTACTATAATAAAAGGTACATTAAGAAGCTAAGCAGGAGTGGGGATAATGATCATAGCATAGAAAACCTGTAGCTCATGTCAGATTTGCTGTTGCTCGTTTAAAATCAATTTGGACACTCTTTATACAATGTCATGCATAGATCATAGTAAAATACTGATTAGCAATTTCCATAGATATATTTTTATTTCTTATAGATGCCTTGAGAATTACGTGGAGCATGGAAGACACTATGAAAGAGGTGAATACAGAAGCCAGATGCCTCAAGACATTTCTGTATTTCAATATTTCATGTCTATAGGGTGGTATCAAGTCCTATATGTTATTTATTTATTCATTTTTATTGTTTGGGATTCATCGAGAGTACAAATTAGGTTGTACTGATTATATTTATTAGGTAAAGTCCCTCTTATAATTGTGTTCCACCCCCAAAAGTTGTGTCATACATCATGACCCCCTAACCCCTTCCCTCCTCCCCTCTCCCCGCTCTCTCTTTCCCCTACCCCCACATTGTAGTAACTCATCTACTGCCTTCGTATTAGAATTGGGTACATTGGATTCTTGCTTCTCCATTCTTGTGATGCTTTGCTAAGAAGGATGTGTTCCACCTCCGTCCAGGTTAAGACAAAAAATATAAAGTCCCCATCTTTTTTAGGGATCACTAGTAGTCCATGGCATACATTTACCACAGTTTATTAATCCATTCCTGGGTTGGTGGGCATTTAGGCTATTTCCACATTTTGGCAATTGTAAATTGAGTTGTAATAAACAGTCTACTACAAATGTCTGTATGATAAAAGGATGTTTTTGTTTTTTTTTTCTGGGTAGATGCCTAGTAATGGGATTGCAGGATCGAATGGGAGATCCATTCTGTGTTTTTTGAGGATTCTCCATACTTCCTTCAAAAAAAGGTTGTTTTAGTTCGCAGTCCCATCAGCAGTGTAAAAGTGTTCCCTTCTCTCCATATACACACCAGCATCTGCTGCTTTGAGACTTTGTGATGTGGGGCAGTTTCCCTGGGGTTAGGTGATACCTCAAGGTAGTTTTGATTTGCGTTTCTCTAATGATTAGGGATGCATTTTTTCATATGTCTGTTTTTTGGTTGTTTGTTTTAAATTTTATTCAAATTAACATGAGGGTACAATATTTACGTTACATTGTTCTCAATTCCAGGGTAAAGTTCCACTTGTAGAAGAGCAAAAAGGAGTGTTTCAGGGACTTTAGAAAACTTCTAGTAAAGTTTTCGTTTATGACAGTCTCCATTAGAGCTTCCAGTCTTTTGGGACAATCTTCTTCCCCTTCAGGAATCCCAATTCATATGTTTGAATGCTTCATGGAGTCTCATAGTTCTCTAAGTAGTTCTACTTTCTCTCTCTTCTTTTCTGTCTCTTTAACTACCTGGGTTAACTAAAAAAACTTTATCCTTTAGCTCTAAGGTTCTTTCTTCTCCATGCTCTAACCCATTTTTGATACCTTCCACTGCATCTTTACATTCCCTGATTGTCTCCTTCATTTCCTTAAGCTCCATCTTATCCTTTCTAGATTCTACATATCTCTCATCTGACTTTTAGTTCTATATTTCTATTTTCTCATCTATTCCTTTTATTGTCTTCATCATCCACATTCTAAATTCCCTTTCTGTCAAGTCCATTAACTCTTTATAGGTGGAGTCTGCTGCAGTAGCTGCCTCATAGTCCCTTGGGGGAGTTGCTCTGTTTTGGGTTTTTATGTTGCCTGAATTTTTCTGTTGGTTCCTCCTCATGTGTTCTTTCTTTTTGTTTACCTCCTTTTTCCTTCTCACTTCCTCCTTTGCTTCAAATTACCTTGTTTCAGAGTTTAGGTCTTGAAGTGGCCTCGACCTCTTCAAAGCCAAAGTCTTCCTTATGGCAAAATAAAATAACAAATGTCCAGGATGAAAGAGAAAAGAGCAGGGGGAGGAGAGAGGGTAGGTGGAGGGAGACTAATTGGTGGGACCTCATTTATGGTATATATTGCAAGGGTACATGTCAAATCTATTAAGAGTAGACTATAAATGTCTTAACACAAAAATTAAGTAATTGAGGTGAAGGCCATGTTAATCAGTTTGATGTAAGCATTCCAAATTGCATGTAAAATCAGAATATTGTACCACATAAATGCATTAATATATACAGTTATGATTTAATAAAAATTAAAAGAAATAAAAGTTCTTGCTCTTGATGATAATATGTTGCAATATGGAAGGTCAATGAGATTCTTGGAGTCCATCCATTACAGATATTAACAAATTTTTTGTGGTGCATGTTTTGTCTCAGTCATAGACAAGGAGACAGTTTATAAGGACAACAAACCAGCTCATTGAGAAGATTTTCCTCACCTACATGGATTTTTTAAATTCTTTGAAATCTTTATCCCACTATTTCCCCAATTACAACTGTCCCAACTATTTGGAAGATTTGTATTTACATTACATTAAAGTTCTGTTTTACATGATTTCCTGCAAAAACTTTAGAGCTTTTCAAATATCTTACCTTTCATAGTTTAAAAAAAAAAAGCAAGGACAGTGGGGAAGATTAGATGTATGGATAGATGTACTTAGATATAAATACAGATTATCTGAAGTTTATCATATTCATGCCAGTGTATAAACTATTTAAATATCTATGAAAGAATATTCTAAAGACCAACATCACCAGTAAAGAGGCATCCCAGAGCAAGTTTGATGGAAAAGCTCAGAACAGAGCTCAGCATTACTGCTGTGTTGAAAAGTCTGTTATCTAGTTACTAGTTTTACGTGTATTTGCGTCATTTTTTGTTTTGTTCTAATTTGTATGCCTTTTACTCTTAAATTCCCCAAACCTGACAATGTATTTCTTGACATATATATGTCATATGTATTTCTTCATATATTTTTATATATATGTGTGTGTGTATATATATATATATGTATGTATAATATATCTTTGTTTGCAAGAAGTGGATCTCAATATCTTGATTGTGGTGAAGTTGATTTACTCCTTTTTAAGAACCATTTTACTGTGAACACTTGAAGTTCAATATTTATTGAGTGTCTCTTCTCTGAAGTACTGTTCTGTACTAGACACTTCATTTTTGACTATATTTGTACTTAGAAAGCACTTAAATAGAGTTCAAACTCATTTTGACAAGTTTCTTAGTTGTGGTTGCCCACTCACAGTACCGTTTTGGGAGAATAATTTCTGTATTGCATTAAAAGATAAACTTTAAATAGTCTGAATGGAATTCCCTGCCAATCAAACATCTTAGCTTTCTAGATCAGACACCTTATGAACTGAACTCTTTTAAACATACTATGATCAAGTTGATCCAAGGACAAGATTAGATGATGTGATCATGTGATTCTGGACTCAAATACTCTAAAACATTTTGAAAATGAAGTGTATTTTAAGCAGAATATATTTTGATCTAGCCTAGAAATCAGTATCAAAATTTTTATATTAATTCCTTTCTACTTAGTTGTTGCATAATAATATGATACCATACAAAGGAAAATACTAAAATGTTTAATAAAATGTTGATACTATAACACAGTGGTTCTCAACCTTCCTAATGCCACAGTGCATTTTCATTGTTATAAAGGGGTCACTACCCACAGGTTGAGAACTACTGCATAAGGTATCATAACTATTAAACTCTGGACAAGGCATTTAAGTCAGTTTTCTTCAATCCTGCAAATATACATGTACCTTACTACTGTATCTGGGAGGTATAACAGTATTCTATGAATGTTAAATTTTTAGTTTTGATCTTTTTACCAAGGTTATGTAAGACACTAACATTAGTGGAAACTAAAAGAAGGGTACACACAAAGGCTCTACACTTACTTTTTCAACTTTCACAAGTCTGCAATTTAGTGAAAAAGGACTTTCTTTTTTTTTTTTTTTAGGACAGAGTCTCATTTTCTCACCCTCAGTAGATTGCTGTGGCATCACAGCTTAAAGCAACCTCCAACTCTTGGGCTTAAGTGATTCTCTTGCCTCAGCCTCCCAAGTAGCTGGGACTACAGGTGCCTGTCACAACACCCAGATATTTTTTGTTGCAATTGTCACTGCCGTTTTAATTGGCTGGGGCTGGGTTTGAACCCACCACCCTTGGTATTTGGGGCCAGCACCCTATCTACTTAGCCACAGCCACCACCCAAAAGGACTTTTGTAATGAAAAAGAAATGCATATTTTACTTTATGATAGATATTTTATTTTGGTTCACATTATTTGTATTCTCAATTTTTCATTCACTTATATTCAAACATAGCTTTGAAATATTATAATGACTTACAATAGTTATACCTAATTAGTTACAAAACTAAGAACCCACATTTCCTGAAGCACAGTCTAATCTACCATAAATTAATTTTTAATGAAACAGTAAAATATGCAGACATAATTCTTTTAAAAATTAATTTCAGGATTGTGCAGTTGCTAATACGCATCTCTGTCACTCTGCTCCTAAATAGTGACTTTTGATAACATTTAAAACCAGTAGTGTAATAACTATATTATTGTTAGCTTACTTGGAAAGGGGGAGTCCCAGAAACGAAACAAATAATATATTTGTTAATATTTCTTGTTCTATTATATCTAAAGTAAAAATGCTGTGCTTTCCAAGGTACAGCAATGTTATATTAAATTAATGTTTCTTATAAATTAAGTATCCCTATATTTCAATTAAATATTTTCTTTTATATCATACTCAAAAATACATTTTAAAATTATTCATGGCTAATCTAAATTAACCTAAGAACATGTCTGATAATTTAGAAAAAACATTATAAATGTCTTTCTTTTATATCAGAAAGTCAGAAAAGTCATTAATCTTAGAATAGTAAGATCAATTTTAACATTTGTAAAGATTTGAGAAAACATTATACTTCCTGAGTAAGTACAATTTTCTAAAAGTTCTTACTATTCTTCAAAACATACACACACACATACATCCAAGTAATAACCATGATTTGTTTGTTGATTCGATTAATACTATTCATTCAGTGAGCTCATTATTTTTCTTCCTTCTAGATTTCCAGACACAGATTTTCACATAAATCAGACTTACTTTATGAAAATGAAGTGAGTCTTTCGGCAATTGTCTTGAAAACTAATCATTTTATTATTATTACTTTTATTGAAGTATTCACTTCAAAACAAATAATTTAAAAAACTGAAAAATATTCTATAAACATTTCAGTTATAGAAGAAATCCCAGATTATTGAAACCAATATGATATAGAGACTCATTCAAGATCACTGGCATCTCCAAATACATAAGCAAGTCATTTTCTGAAACTATAAACAGTAAGTGAAGTGGGCTTTGAAATATTTCTGCTAGAAATTATTCACCAGACCAATTCAAGAAGTACTCAGAGAAATAGCACTGAGGTATAAATAAATGTTACAGATAACGTGGACTAGATCAGCACTGCAGTGTAAGAAGAGCTAAGTAAGTAGTACACTTTGGCTTCTTTTTTTCTGAGCCATGCATAAGCAAATTCATACAAATCTCCGATAGATATAGGATTATAATTTTAAATACATAATATTTTACTATTTCTGACACATATAAATATACTTTCTTTTACAGAAACAACCTATATTTATCAAACTTCATTCTATATACCAAGCCCTGGTTGTATAACATGAGGAAACATGTCAGGAGTTTTTGCATGTTTAAGGATTACCTTGAAAAATTCAAGAAATTTGTACAAGCTTTCAAAAATTTATTAATATGGTTTATAATCTGTCTTACAATATTTCAATACAAAGTTTATTCTCAATGTTATGAGTCATAATTTTCAACATTAGTTATCTGTTTTTTGTTCTGGAGCTTTGTGAATAATTGTGATATAACATCAAGAGATTTTATTCAGTTTTCTATCATTTTGTTCTTGAGATACTCACATTTGTGAAATAAAAAGTTAGTTTTTTGAGAATCTTTTACTCTATCATAGGTTCCTATATAAACACCTACATTTATATATATTTTATTTTAGGGAGACAGTTTCATTTTGTCACCCTCAGTAGAGTACTTTGGTATCATAGCTCACAGCAACCTCAAACCCCTGGGCTCAAGCAGTCTTCTAGCCTCAGTTTTTCTGTTTTTAGTAGAGATAGGGTCTCACTCTTGTTCAGGCTGGCCTGGAATCCCTGAGCTCAAGCGATCCACCCTTTTTAGCCTCCCAGAATACTAGGATTATAGGCACAATAATAACAATAATAAAAAAAAACAGCCTACAGTTTTTTTTTCACTTCGATTCTAAATTTTTTTTGTAAACTGATCCATTAAGATAAATGGAAAAGTTCACCCACTGCTAGCACAATCACCTTTAACAATCCCTATTGCAAATTGTTAAAAAGAGCCCCTACGTGAAATGCTGTTTTATATAACTATTATAATGTTCAAAGTTACATTCTTATTCCTTATTACTTAGTAAATCAGTGCCAGGCTCTGATTTATGCTGTGTTTGTGTGGGCTTCTCACAAATGGAGCCCATAGTTCTTTTTACTTGCTCACATTATGTGTTCTTAAACTTGGCTTCATTTGTCAAAACCAGTTTGTTTTTGCTACCACTATAACCTCTTATGTTTCTCTGCCCTAAATCTTAAGATATCCAGCCAGTTTTTGTCTTCAAACCTGGGAACGTCAGTACTGATAAAACTGATAGGTATTTTGCTATCAATAAGAATTATGGACCAGCCATCTGGTGTCAGGTAAGGGAGCTCTCAGGTGTGTCAAAGGTTTTTTACCTCCCAAAATTTTTACAGTACTATTTTCTGTTTCATTCCTCTGAAACATTCAAGGACTAGAGAACTTACAAACTTATTGTTTGTTTTAGGATTTTTTTAATTTTTCTCATCTCCTCTTATGAGAAGATAGTGTTACTGCTCATTCCCAAGCCCCTTAAGGATTTAATGTTGCATACATTATTTGTTCAGATTAGAAAAGTGGATTGGATGACACTTTGGACATATTTCAACATGATGACATTTCAAACAGAGATTTGTAAATCAAACTTATTTTGTATTAAATCACTGGATTCAGACAGGCCCATGATACTTATTAATATAAATGGTTCAACTTTGATAGTTGTGTATCTACAATTTTTTAGGAACTCAATAGCATTCTCATACATCAATAACAACCAAGCTGAAAACTAAGTCAAGAATGCTGTATCATTTACAAGAGCTACAAAAAAAATAAAATATTTAAAAATATTCTTAACTCAGGATGTCAAAGATCTCAACAAGGAGAACAAACTTGCTGATGAAATAAATTGATGGATTTCTTTCCATCATTAAATAGAAGAATAAATATTAAAACAACAATGCTGCCCAAGTAAACCACAGATACAATTCAATTCCTGTCAAAATATCAATGTCATTTTTCACACAATTAGAAGAAAACTATTCTAAAATTCATATAGAGCAACAAAAACTTGAATAGCCAAAGTAATCCTAAGTGAAAGGAACAAAACTGGAGGCATCATATTGCCTGACTTAAATTACAACTATAACCAAAAAGCATGATACTAGAATAAGACAAGCATACTGATCAGTGGAACAGAATCCAGAATCCAGACATAAAACCATATACCTACAACCATCTGATCTTCAACAAAGTAGACCAAAACATACACGGTGAAGAGGACACACTGTTCATTAAATGGTGCTTGGACAACAGAATAGCCATATGCAAACAAATGAAACTGGATCTTTTTCTCTCACCATATACAAAAACTAACTCAAGATAGATAAAAGACTTAGATATAAGACCTGGAACCATAAGAATCCTAGAAGAAATGCTATGAAAACTCTTCTGGAGATTGGCCCATCCCTAGGCAAAAAATTTATGATTAAGATGCCAATAGCAAATACTACAAAACTTAAAAACTTCTGCACAGCAAAAGAAATAATTAAAAGAATATATAGACAGGCCACCTAGAGAATGGCAGAAGACATTTGCAAACCGTGCTTCTGACCAAGGACTAATATTCAGACTCTAGAAAGGATCTCAAGCAACTCTGCAAGATTTAAAAAAAAAAAACACACACACACATTAAAAAGTAGAAAAATGGACTAAGAAGGCTTTCTTCAAAAGAAGATATATAAAGCCAATTATAGGTGAAACACCTATATGCCTCTGGCCAAAGAGGCCGTTTGAGAGAGAGCAGTGAAGATACTTTGTGCAGGCATACTTGTGAGAAACTGAAGCAGAATCCCATGTGGCCAGGTTGGTTGTGGGCCTAACATGACCAAGGCTTTGGCTGGAATAGCACTTCCAGAGATGTCCAGACTGCATTAAGGAATTAAGGTTGACTTCATAAGGCCAATAAAAAGGCCCTTTGGAAAATTGGCCAGATACCCATCAGTAACCTTTCCTGATTTGTGGTAAGTAACGAAGGTCACTTGCTGATGGGTCTGGGAATGGAAATGTGCTTGGGGACTTGAGGAGAAGAAGAATTTATCCAGTGCATACAGGTATCTAATAGCACAGATGAAACTTCAGCTCATGAAAGGCTTTTGAAGTCTAGTCTGAAAATTCCTTATAAAAGGTTCCAGCAGCCCCCTAGAAATAATCAATAATCAATCAAATAAATCATTTGTTTTTCAGCAAAACCCCCCTGACTTAAAGCCTACATGGGAGCAGAGGTTTGCACACAAATTCCTGTATGCCGAAGAAGTTTCTTTATGCCTTGTTTAAAGATCCGAAGTAACAGCCTCCAAAGGCAAGGCCAGCAAGGGCAGGTATTCAATCTACCTTGTTCCTCCCTAGCCTCAGGCATCAGCAGATAAGGACAAAGAAGTAATGGCTAACAACACGTTCTCCATTAAGTTATGTTAAATTGGGTTATATTGAAAGGGTTATGTCAACAGGTGTATGTTGAGTGGATTATCAGAAGCTAATCACCAGGTAGTCACATGATGTTTAAATGGATCAATGAGGTCATTGCTGTATTGTGCCCATGTACAAAATTCTCTATATAAACCAACCACAAATAAAGAAGCTCACCATTTTGCCTGAGCGAGCAGATGGTCACTTTTATTTAAAACACAATTTCAATAAGCGTGCTTATTCTCCAAGACATCACTTTTCCATGAGACTTTTACAGCAACAGCCAACAAATATATTTTAAAATACACAGCATCACTAATCATTAGAGAAATGCAAATTGAAATCACAAAGAAATAACATTTTACACCAATTAGAATGGGTACTATTATAATAAAAAGGAGAAAAATAGATAGTGGTATGCATGCATTGAAATGGGAACACTTATACACTGTTGGTGGGAATGTAAATTGGTACAAACTCTATGAAGATTAGTGTGGAGATTGCACAAAGAAGTAAAAGTAAATTTACCATTTGATCCTGGAATCATACTATTGAGTATTTACCTGGAGGGAAATAAATCATTATATCAAAAAGTTAACTGAACTCATATGTTGATTACGCACAATTCACAATTGTAAAGATACAGAATCAACGTAAGTGCTCATAAAATGGTAAGTGCATAAAGAAACAACATATATGTAGGTATTCTATACATATATATATGTATAGAATACTGAAGAGTCATAAGTAAGAATGAAATATCTTTAACAGCAATTTGAATGGAACTGGCAGCTATTATCTTAAGTAAAGTATTTCTCAGGAACAGAAAAATAAATGCCACATGTTCTCACTTATAAGCTAAGGCTACACAGGGATACGCAGTGTGGTATAATAGACATTAAAGATACAAAATGTGGTGGGTAGGTGGGGAAGAGGAATGAAAAATTACCACAGGGTGCAAGGGACACTATGTGGCTGATGAGTACACTAAAAACCCAGACCAGATTCACTGCCACACAATATATACATGTCATGGAATTCAACTTTTGCCTCCTAAACCTAGTAAAATAAAAAAAAATAAAAATGAATCAACTATTAAAAAACCAATTGTGCCACTTTCATAGCTGGGTTTCATGTATTGGAGTGAGGAGTTAACCTCATAGTTTGTTACTTATTACACTTGGAAGCAGCTAGTAGCTGTTTACACTCAGCATGATTGAAAATAGGAGAAATTTAATACTTCTGCAAAGATTGCAACTTGCATCTTATTATTTTAAACCTGCTGACTTTTGAAGAGTATACTATGGATATCTCTTTTTATTTCATGTAAATTTGTCTTCCAACTATCCTGTAGTTTATCTTTTGATTTATTCTTTCTGTGAAATGCTGCTTCTGATCTTATTCTTGTACCCAGACTCAAATGTCTTTGCCCATCCAGTCATTTCTTATTTCATTTATTTTACCGGGAAAGTTGAAATGACAAGTGCTAGCCAATTTCTATAAATTTGATTGATAGGAAAATTATGAAGATAGCTTGTGCCAGCACTCTAAAAATAACTCCCTGAGATAGTACCCTTTAGGTAGGTTTTCACCCATCCCCTCCTGTGCCCACCCACTGAGTTTTACTTCCCTCTGTGCACATGTGTTCTTATCAGTCAGTTCCAATTTAATAATAAGTACATGTGGTGTTTCTTTTTCCATTCTTTAGACACTTAAGATAATGGTCTCTTATTGTAATGGTCTCTTACATATAATGGAATTCAACTTTTGTCATCACATTTTAGTTTTACTTTTTTTGTTGTTGTTGTTGCTACAGATAACTGTGAACCAAAGAGTGAATTAAATAGCAACTATATCCCCAATAAATACAATGTGAAAAAACTCCATAGTCTTCCATAAAGCGTGAAATGCTGTGACTGCTACTCACTTTTATTACCACTTTCCAGCTTCAAGTATGAATATCCTGAAAATATCTAGTTTCCCAAGTATTAATATATCAGTTACATTTTAGAGTATCTAATCGCTTTGTTATGTCTTAAATCAGCAAATAGCATTATTTTGTCCATATTCTGTGAGTACTTTATGCCTTTCCAGTCACATAAAATGTTGATAGATCATTTATTAGTTAAGCACCTATGACATGCTAAGTTTACCCTTAGCTACACTTCTAAGAGATTTTTTTTAAAAAGGCAATGAACAAAACACCACATTCTTCTTCTCATATAACACTCATTCTTGTTTGGGAAGATAATAACAATGTTAAAAAGCACCTAAGTATGTCAAATCCTTTTAAAATGTTAGATCAAAACACAATGCAGAAAAAAATAAAAACACAAATAAGAAAAATAAGGAATGCTGAGGGCCATTTTTTATACTGAACAACATTTTTTACAGTAAGGTCAAGGAAGACTTTGGGGAGAGTAAACCTATAGAAATAAATCTTCTGACTCTTTGGAGGAATCACATTCCACATATTCTTTATCAAGTATAAAGTACATTCCTGAAAAAGAAGCAGAGTTCACCTGGAGTGTAGGGCATATGGCATACAATACTTTTAATGGCCCAGAAAATTTTATATTTTACTTTCTTTTAAAATTAAAAGAAAAAAGTGAATGTAATAAAAAAGAACATATAATAATAATAAATCCAGTCTGGGTTATATTTTAGCATTTTTTTCTGTAAGAAGAAGTTCATGAAGACAAATGTTCCTAGGCCTGTGACATCCTAATGATGGGGAATGACATAGAGGCAAATTCAATAGCTAGGCTGTTGGTGGGAAAGATTACAAAGATCTGTAAGGCTGCCTTACACTTACTTGGGCCTTTATCCTGAGAGAGGTAAGAGTCTCTCTGAGCATGACAACATTTGTAAAGGCTCATTACGTTATTGTTCCATAGATGGTGTATTGTAAGGGCAATGGACTATTGAAGATACTAAGAAAATCAAAGTGAAACTATCCCTGCAGCAAGAGATGATGTTAAGTGATCTATTCCTGAATTTATTTATAACTTAGAACCAAACAGGTATGCTAATAGTTGGGTTTGAGGGTATTAAAGAGAGTATACATAGATAAATGTTCTTCATTCTCTTTAAAACTTAAAAGTCTGGCTTCATCAACAGAATTCTTAATCAATTGAGCCAAAAAGCACAATCAATATTCTATAGAAAATAAGAATGTAATCAAAAGACATCTAAAGCTTAAGAATATTGGCATGTTGTATGTGTGACAGCTTGTCATGTATAGGAGTTTTGTCAAAAGATTATGAATTCATAGTGTTTTCTGCTTAATAATGTAAGTCATAGAAGAAAAATATCCCTCCAAGCATTGACTAAAGCCTAACAAAATCAGCAGGGCATAGTGATTTAATTATCTTACTATAAATTGATGTGTTGGTGATAGTGAGGACCCATCACAAATTGGGACATGAAGTTTCTCAGTCAGGTCGAATTGAGACACTCATTCTTGACTCTGACTTTGTACATGTCCTGTTGCCACATGATGGAGTTTGCTTTAGTTTCTAACTTCATTTTGACCTGATTAGCTTAACTCAGTATTTAAATTTTATTTATTTATTCATTACTTCCTTCTGTCAATTTCCCAAAAGGATTTTAGGTGAGCTTAACGGAAATGGCCTTAACAGAACCCGAGGCCTTATTCCTGTTTTTAATTCACAACTCATTGACACTTCTCTATAGGCTGGCCTTATCAGAGCACTAGACTTTTTCATTTTATAAATGTTATTTGTATTATTTATCCTGAAATGTTCTCTCTGCATATCTATTTGCAATTTAATGTTTAACTGGGACTCTTAGATTTGCATGTTCTGCATATCAATGTTTCTTATATGTTTGCATGTTCTCATTTATCTGCGACCAAGAAAAAAGAACATGTTCTTAAAAAAATGAAACATTAATGTCTCTGAACAAAAATTATTTAGTGGTTAAAATATCAACTTATCTTATCTAGTTGGAAACAGTTATGGAGAAAGAAGGGAAAAATTAGACCATAGTACTCAAGGTAGCATGTGAAATAAGTTATCAACTGTAACAAGCTATCCCTCTGGATTTAGATTGGGGGAAGCTGCCTAAACTCTATTTGTATATTGTAGTGCAGTGGTTTACAAACTCACATATTTTAGAATCTCCTACCAAGCTTGTTGTGCTCTATGTCCGGAGTTCCTGATTCAATAGCTGTGGGATGGGTCTGGGAATTTATTTTATTTCAACAACACTAATAATTAATAAATGGGATATGATGTAGCTAAAAAGCTTCTGCACAGCTAAGGGTACCACAATAAAGCAAATTGACAACCTTCAGTTAGGAATTTATTATTGTATATTAATATTTATATTTTAATGAGCATTTTATGGAGCACCTTTATTTTCTAATGTTTTAAATTTATAAATAATAATTGTACATATTTTAAAGTACATATAATGATATTTTGATACATATAATGTATAGGGTTCCTATCAGGGTAATTAGCAAATCCATTACATCAAATATTAAAATTTCCTTATGACTGTAACATTCAAAATCTTGTCCAGCTATTTGAAAATATGTAATAAATGGTTAACTGTAGTCACCTTGCAATACTATAGAATGTTATAATTTATCCCTTCTACGTAGCTTTACTTTTGTATCCCTTTAAAACCTCTTTCCCCAAATCCTCCTTATCCTTCCCAGCTGCTAGTAACCTCTTTAATTCTACATCAACATTTTTAGCTTCCACAAATGTTTATGAACATGTGCTATTATTTTTATTTTTTTAATTTATTTTTCTTACTTATACATGTGTATATTAGGTTTCCACTTTTGCCTTCACAGAATTAAAAAGGCTAATTTAATTACAATAACAATGTTTAACATAAGGACTGAGAACAAAAACCTCATAAAAAATGAATAAAGATAAATACATTCAGAAAAGAAATCAGACAATTGCTGCAATGAAATATTAAGCAATAATAATGGTAATAACGCAAAGAAAGTAACATTCACATTGTCAGATAGACGTATGTCAGTTAACTTCTTCATCTTATCTTGTTTTTTCCAAAGTCCCCAAAATAGACAACTAATATTTATAAATAAAGGTAAAAGATAATTTCAAAAAAGACAGATCATGCCAAATCTTATAGACAATAGAAAAAGAAATGCTGTGTGAACATGTACTATTTATCTTTCGCTCCTGGCTTCTTTAACTTAACATAATGTCCTCCAGACTCATCCATGTTGTCACAAATGACAGGATTTCATTCTGTTTTATGGCTGAATGCTATTCCACTGTAAATATATACCACATTTTCTTTATCTATTCATCTTTTGTTAAACACTTGATTGAGTCCATATTAATTCCATAGCTTAGCTATTTGTTTTACTCTTAATTATATACTGTTGCCTACGCTGGCAAAATTATCTGCCAAATGCTTAAGCTCTGTCTAATACAGACCATTTAATTCAGACTCTTCCAGAGCTTGTAATACTTTCCATGACTCAAAACATTTTTTTTTCCTAGAGTGATTATATGTGAGGATTTAAATCTTTTGCTAGTTAGATTCTGTCCTCCATGGCAATGTTTGAGTAACAGTATTACATTTTCACTAATCAATAAGCATTCAGTACATTTCTGCTTACTTGTTTTATCATACCCTGGATACACTGGGTTTCAGGAAAAATGCATTCCCACTTGGACTTCTTCCTTTAATATTTTCATTGAAGGACAAATAAGGTGCATGTAACCTTAAGGCCAAGGATTCTTGACAATGGTTCATGTCAGGACCTTGTCAGAAACAACTAATGTAGCAATACTTCTGCATGTGCTATCTATTCATCCAGATGAGTTTATACTCATGAGTAATGAGAATTCATCTGTATTTAACAATTTGAGTTTTTTCTCTGATCTCATTTTACTCTTGAAAAAATTTTTGCATTTCCCTACAAACAAAACATTCTTATCTATTTATAGCAAGACTGTTCCAGCTAAAACTCAACATCTCCCTACCCATTTCTTCTTTTACATCCAGTGAATAAGACAATGATCCACTCTGTCAACTGACTCAGTCTCATTATAACAGTAACATTCCTTCTGGTACACTTTTTCCTTAAAGACTTAGAACTGCCATGTGAAACAACATGAAAACATAAGTTTTCATCCCTCACCTTCATTATAACAATAACATTCCTTCTGGTACACTTTTTCCTTAAAGACTTAGAACTGCCATGTGAAACAACATGAAAACCTAAGTTTTCATCCTCACCTTCATTTCTATCTATGACCTGTGAAAAACAAACGTTGAACAATAGTTGGCTGATAGTAGAATGTACAACCAATATTTATTCAATGGATAAATGATACTTAACAATAGTACATTTGGAATATAAGTTTTATTTTTAAATGAAAAGAACTCAATCTTCTTCTAAAAATCAATAACCTATTATTAACTAGATTTTAAAGACATT
>CAUYQV010008185.1:0-23197 GCA_963574575.1 Galagoides demidoff
AATCAACATTGTTAAAATGTCCACACTACACAAAGCAATCTACAAATTTAATGCAATTTCTATTAAAGCATTGTCATACTTCAAAGAGCTTGAAAAAATAGTGCTTCATTTTATATGGAATCAGAAAAAACCTTGAATAGCCAATACATTACACTTAGAAAAAAAACAAATCAGGACTTAACCACTCTTATTAGTGAATTATTTTTATTCTGGTATTATATTGCTCAGCTCTGTAATTTTCACTTGATTCTTTTTTAGTAGTTTTCACTTCTTTTTGAAATCTTTTCCTTGAAGTCCTTGAATATATTTATCATAGCTAATTTTAAACAATGTGTCTGTTAATCCTATCATCCCTGCCATTTCTGGCTTTATTTTTATTGATTGATTTTCCTCCTAATTATAGAACACATTTCCTCACTTCTTTGCATGTCTAGTACTGTTTGATTGAATGCTAGACATCATAAATGTACATTTTGGGGTATCTGCATTACACTGTTGTCCTTTACAGAATATTGTTCTGGCAGGCAGCTAATTGACTTGTGGATGAGTCTGATCCTTTCAAGATTCCTTTTAAGGCTTTGTTTGACCAGGACTAGAACAGACTTTAATCTATACTAGTTTAGTTCTACTCCTAAAGTATGGCCTTTCTGGAATCACTAGTAAATACTCTGGTTGACCAGAACTCTAGTTTATGGCTCCCCAACTTTTGGTCTTTGAGAGGTCCCGCCACAGGCATGCACAGCTTAGTGGACAGTGAAAGATGCAAGGAAGAGCTCCTTCTCGGTGTAGCTCCTTCTTCTCTATGCTCTGTTCTGTATGTATTTACTCTGCAAATTTCAGTTTACACTCTTATCTCTGTTCCAGCTCGGTGAGACTGTAATATTCTCCTTGGGTTCTTTCCTCTCCTGGTGGAAAGCTGAGGCGATGGTCAGTTGCATCTTCTTTTTTCCTTTCCCTTAGGAATCCTATAATGCCTGTTTTCCAGTGTCTGAAAATAGTTTATAATTCGTCCAGTTTTCTAGTCATTCATGATTTTAAAAAAAGACTAAGCTGATAGCAGTTATCCTGCCTTGGAAGTTGCACCTTGGTTTTAATGAAACTATAGCTTACTTTTTCCGTGTCTATGAGAATAACTTAAAATGTAAGCATCCCATTTATTTATTATGAAAACACAATTTGGAGCTTGGCAGGAGGCAAGGGAAAACAGATTTTCCCATCATCTATCCAGCTGAGAAATCTTTCACACTGAGTTTTTCAGTAGGGAAAAGCTCCTGCCCTTACCCTTTTCTCGATTAGGATTTCTACTGATGTTAAAAATCAAGAAAGAATGAATTTGAGGAAATGGTAATCAAAATATAGGAAAATGCAAATGTATGCAAATGTTTCATTATACCTAGATAATTGTTTGGTTATTATAGGTCCATGAGGCCCAAGTTAACAATTAAGTGAAAACTTAATAGCAAGAACAAGGCTTCTCCCAGGAGGAAAAAAAGTTGATACTCTCAAAATGTTTTCCACTCTAAGCCTATCAATACTCCAATCAACACAAGCAAATTCTTTCCTGTTTATTAATAAGTCCTGTACAAAAGTGAAGAAAATTTACAGAGAATGTAAGAAAACTCACTGAGTATCTCCACACTGGCCACCTTTCCTCACAAATATAGATATTCTTACACATTACGTAAATGTACACCAACAGCCCCCGTGAGCAACTGTCATACCTGATGATAAATATGGGAGGTGTTTTACTTTTATCAACTGTATAGGGCTCAGAGGAGAATATCCTGACTCCTAAATTCATAGTGCTGACTCTTCCAGAGACCACTGCACGGAAACACCTTTTTTTCTAGGAGCTACAGAAAGGCCAGCAGGTTGGTCCCATCTATCATTGCTAAGGGTGAACAGCAATAGTAGTTCAAGAGCAAGATGTCAGGTTTGCCTTGTCACTATCACCTTGAGAGCCTCTCCAGTGTGCCTCAAATCTCTTTTTGAAGAGCCACACTTGCTGTTGGCTGATCCAAATTCTAAAAGCACTTTACTTATTTATTTATATATTTTTTGGAGACAAAGTCTCACTCTGTCGCCCTGGCTGGAGTGCAGTAGAATCATCATAGGTCACTACAAACTCCAATTCCTGGGCTTAAGTGATCCTCTTGTCTCAGCCTCCCAAGTAGCTAGGACTACAAGTGTGAGCCCCCAAACCTGGCTAAATGTTTTTCTATTTTTTTTGAGACAGTCTTACTATGTTGCCCTTGGTAGAGAGCTGTGGCATCACAGCTCACAGCAACCTCAAACTCCTGGGGTTAAGCAATTCTCTTGCCTCAGCCTCCCAAGTAGCTGGGACTACAGGCGCCCTCTACAACACCTGGCTCTATCTTTTGTGTAGGTGTCATTGTTATTTAGCAGGCCTGGGCTGCGTTAGAACTCACCAGCCCCAGTGTATGTGGCCAACGACCTCACCACTGAGTATGGGTGCCGAGCCGTGTTTTTCTATTTTAGAAGAGACGGCATGTTTGCTCTTGCTCAGCCTAATCTAGAACTCCTGACTTCAAGCAATCATCTACCTCAGCCTTCTAGAGTGCTAGGATTATAGGTGTGAGCCACCATGCCCAGCCTAGAAGCACTTTTAAATGCTTAGCATAGGCCAGGTGTGGTGAGTGCCTGTAGTCCCAGCACTTTGAGAGGCTGAGGCAGGAGGATCACTTAAGCCCAGAAGTTCAAGATTGCAGTGAGCTATGATTGTGCCACTGCCCTCCAGCCTAGGTAACAGAGCAAGAATCTATTTCTAAAAAATAAAAAAATAAGAAAAATACAAATAAAAGATAGATAAATACATGATATAGCTAGGCAGGGTCAGAGAAAGAGTCATCAAATACTGAGTATCCTGGACGGAAGCTGCTAGATTTCTGGAGGATGTAGCTGGGAACACTGATTGGCATACCTAGTGCAAAAGTCAGATGTCAACAAATGACAACCAAGTCTGTCAACTGGCTCACATGCAAGCAGGGACCCAGCCAAAGCTACCCAGCCCCAGCAAACTGTTCCCTGAAACACAGTGATGGCCTATTAACAGCAGACTGCAGCTTGAGGTTACTGGAAACCAGACTGGGTCAGAGAAGCTGAGATGGAATCTGACATTAGATGATACAACCCTATGCTTATAGATTTCTCCACTTTTGTCCTGGCATAGACTCCAGATCTTTCCCTCCCACACACTTGGAAAAACTGAGGTGGACCCCCTGGTTGCCTAAACCCATCTACTCGTCAGCTCCCTTGTTTTGGAAGGAGATGATAAATAAATCAAAATGCACTAAGCAGCACTTCCACAGGCACTCGCCTCCTTCACTGAACGTGCACCTCATCAATCACACTATTGTCTGCTTGAAAGGCGAGCCTTGTAAATGTCATATCCACTCAGGCCCAAGGAGAGGCGCATCCAAATGCAGCAATGAGTTTTAATTGGATAGTGTAATTAAACTAAAAAACCCCAGCAGACTCCCTTTGACAGGATAGATGAAGACCCCTTTTAATAGGGCTAGGAAACATATCTGTTAAAAGGATGAGGCACTGCCTGCTCCTGATTGTGCTCCAGAGGACTCTTATGAAAAGGCAATTCAATAACTGGGGCATTTAATATGTTAGAGTCCATTGTGTTCTGTAATCAGGCAGTACTTACCGTATTTGATCTGCAACTTATGAAATAAGTCCTTGTCAGAGAATAAAAACACAACATAGCTTGCCCACCTAATGTTTACTGTGCCAAGACCTCCTGGGAGTTGACAGAGGCCGAGGAGGGGTTGCAGGTCTATTGGAGCATAAATGCAGGTGCCTTACCTATGGGGGCCTACAGTGTGCCAGCATGGCCACAAATATCCATCCATTCACTTTGGGGCTATA
Source organism: Galagoides demidoff (assembly GCA_963574575.1). NCBI lineage: Eukaryota > Metazoa > Chordata > Mammalia > Primates > Galagidae > Galagoides > Galagoides demidoff. Next base: position 3,898 of record CAUYQV010008185.1, read on the forward strand.
GCTTTTTCAACCAGCAGTGGCTAATCTCACCCTCATCCTCTTTCATACGTTCTTGAGAGCATCTAAAGAATATGACAAAATTCCTGGGTACCTCCTCCTTTAGCAACTAGAATGCCTATCTGTCAAAGAGAGAGAGTTCTCTGCTAGAACTACCCCGTCAAATAGGGAGAAAAGAGAAAAGGAATCAGGTGGTCAGAGGATTCAATGTGTGGGCTGGGGAGTGCTCAGGTTGACTTTAGTAACAAAAGTGATCCTTCTGCCATTCTCCCTGCTTTCCTTTGTTGGGAGAGGAGGTGGGGCTCACACACTGGCATATTCAGACACACAGTCCATGTATCTATACAAGGCCTGCAGCTTCACAAACAATGTAACAGAATTAGTGAAAACAAGTGAAGAGGTTTGTATATGCATAGGACTATATTACAAGTAGCGCATGACAATCCCACTTAGATGGAATGCTAGTGTCTCAAGGACATGTTCAGGGAACCCAGCATCTGGGTGAATCAAGACAGCCTCTGAGGAAGTTGTCTGGGAGTACAGAAGTGAGATTTCAGACTTCCGCATCTCTAGTGTTCCAAAAAACAGCTGGATGCTTTGGTTTATTCACACAAACCTCGAAGTAAGTTTCCCTAGGCCTTCAGACTGATTTTTCTTTTTTAAGGATGATGAAGGATTTGTTTCACGACTGCTTTTACTTCCCCATAAAGTCTGCTCAGAGCTGTTTGCAAACCTATGAACATTCCTAATACTGGTCTTTCACTAAGGGTTGATGAACCCATTAAGAACATATAAGTGAATACATATAATCTGTGAAAACTGGATACTGAATTAAACCATCAAATACCTTTAGGTTTAAATGAAAACTACATAAAAGCATTTCAGCCATCAATTTGGCTATCACTTCTAGCCAGTATGAATTCTGCTGGAAAAGCTATTTTCGTGCAGATGTGGAATTCAATGGGAAAGACTGACTCGTGTACCAACATCAATCAAAATGTCGACTTCCCTGGCAGCTCTCAACAGTAAGGCAGGTTCAAAGGTCACAGGATAAAGAAAAAGCCAAGCTCTGGTTCAGCTCTAATATCTCCTCAGTAGAAGTCTTGCAAAAGTACCCCCTTCTGTATTAGCCTTGCTTTCATTAATCTTCTTGCCATCTTCTTTAACTAGTCATGCAGAACCGCTCGATAGCAAGACGTATAATGGGGAAGGCCCTGTGCCTATTACCGCGTTAACATTCTCTTAAGCCCCCAGTGCAACAATGGAACAGGAAGGCAAAGGAAATCTGTGACTGCAGGGTGCAGTGCAGGCAATTCAATTATAGCCTGGGCTTACCTATGTACTTCTGACCCAGGCAACACAAGAGGCCTTTGTGTCTAACTGGCTTGGCCATTAAGGTTGCTGAAGATCACAACAATGCTGATCTTTTCTATTTAAGCTAAATCAATGTGGACAAATCATTATTCAGTAGCTTTAATTTAATTAGTAAATTAAATACACTAGTTTACAAATCTTGTCAAGTACTTATGAAAAGAAAAGATTCATTTAAGCGGGAGGTCACCAATAAGCCCAGCTAATTTAACTCGTAGTCTTAACTGAATCTCATCTCAAAAATCCAAGTTCTAGTCAAGAGGGTTTAACAATCTCCTAGAGTTGTGGTTAACTCTCAACCCAAAGAGTAATCAAAACAGTGTTTTGGATAAAAAGAAAAAATGAAACAAAACCTCCCCCAACATAACCAGCATCAACAGAATCAGATTTCCTTTAAATTATACTATTGCAAAAGAATGTAATCAGGTTACCTCTATTATGTTGCTTCCTTAAGGTTTTATATGATCTATACTTAATTGAGATACAGCGCTCTTTTCAGCTATAAAGACGACAGCTACTTTATTAAGGTTTAAATCTGATTTCTTAATGATAGGCTGCTTCCTTTAAAGACTGTAAGTCTGTACAACCTTCTTATGATAAAACCAGACCTGGTATGGTTGAGTCTGGTACTCAAATATAGCCTAAGTCCCTGATAGACACCAGTTTGAGAGAAAGGTCCTTGCTTTTATTTTAAGCTAGCACTTAAAAACGGAGCCCACAGCATTCAAAGCCTGTGTCTAGAGCTACGTTAAGACTGGAAAATCATTTCTCTAAGGCAATTTTAACACGGTAGTTTGTGATATGGAAACATTCTCCTTTCCTATGTGCTATAACATCCTTGATTAGTTAAAATGAATTAATACTAATTAATCTTTTAGACATTTATGATATCTTTCAAAATTGTAAAAGATATCCTATGAAGTAGCAAAATCGGAATGAGAAATCACTGAATTGAATAATAATAATTATAATGGCAGCATAATCTTTTCTTTTAAATCCAGAAAGGCAGAATTTATTCTTAATATCTCAGGGCTTGAGATATACAGATTTTCTCAACTAACTCTTTCAAGAGCCTATACTTCTATGTGCATTTTTTTTAAAGGTATGTATCTATTTAGTCATTAAGTTCCAGGTCCTTAAACATTCGCAGGGACAGAGCAATAAATCTTCCCTCTGGGAACCTGGCCTAAAAGGGAGAAGTCGAGGGTAAAGGAAAGAGAGCCACAGAACTACTATTTATGAAGCTCGGCTTCAGACCCTGGGTCTTTCTGATCTCACAATATGTGTAATTATGTGTTTCACTGCAGCCGTTCAAATGCTCAGTCCCTTTGCCAAGTCAGCTATTCACACACTTTTTGGATATGGCATCAATTAAACTTGAGTTGTGTTCCTTATGACGACCAAATTAATGGTTTGACAGCAGCTTTCTCAATAAACACTGCAAACTGGCCATATTCAAAGGTTTTAAAAACCATTTCTTTTCTGTTCAAAATTCTGACAAACATGTCTAAAGCAAGACTGGGGACAACTTCATTATACTCCCAACACTTAATGCCTTTTTGTGAAGAAGGCTGTTTAATAACACGTCTGCTCTGTTTTCACAACTAAATTATTCCAGTTGGTCACACGTTCCAGTCTTCAGCAAGACACTTGTGTTACGAGAGATAAAAACATGAAAAAAGAAATATATTGCAGAAATCAAAAACCTTATCTACTTCTAGACTCTCTTTCTTTGCCATGATTCATTCAAGAAGGCCCCAAGAATAATTTTTGATGTAAACTCAGCTACAAACATACATCACCATGCTGATAAAAATCACAGGCTAAACTTATGAAATATAGTGACTTTCATTTCTTTAGGGATGTTAAAATAACTTTTTTCTAAGGTTCAACAGACACAAAAGATAAAAAGGATTACCATTAATCCTTAAAAAAAAAAAAAAAAGAAAGAAAGAAAAGGAAGACGCCCCATAGATTAATTCTGGGATCTGATGATAGTCTGAGGATGAACTTTTTAGACTGAGTCACTGAATTAATTTGAAGAAGATACTGGAAATCATAAAACATATAGCATCAAGCCGATTCATTTAATACATCCTTATTCGGCACTTTACACATAAATTACATCAAATAACTTTGGTTTCTAAATTCTAGCCTCTTCAATTTCATGTCACAAACTACTGAGGGCAACCTGATGCAGAAGCCAGTTCCTGGGTCAATCAGTTCAGTACGGAGATGGGGATGGAAAGGAGGGGCAGACTTCATAAATAAACACAGTGCAGAGGTAGTATACTAGAGCTATGTACAAACTTCTGGGGGCAAAGTTAACAAAGAAAGCCTGACATTGGAGCTGAATCTTGAAAAATGAGTGGGCTGAGTTTGGGGAGGTAGAAATGTTTGTTAGGTAGAGGAAGGGTCAGGGTTGAAAGTGTATTCTAGCAGTGGGAACAGCAGAAGCGCAAAATGCACTGTGTGCAAGTAGTTCACAGTGATGGGAAATTATGGGCTGTGAGGTTAGAGTGGGCAGCTTGTTGTCAATGTCTAAGGAATGTGAATTTTATTCTGTTGACCCGTTAACTTTCAAATCTTTTTTTTAAGAAGCAAAATTTGTTTATCAGCTGACTTTTTTTTTTTTTTTTGAGACAGAGTCTCACTACGTCACCATTGGTAGAGTGCTGTGGCATCACAGCTCACAGCAACCTCAAACTCTTAGGCATAAGCAATTCTCTTGACGCAGTCTCCCAAGTAGCTGAGACTACAGGTGTCTACCACAACGCCTGCTATATTTTTTTGGTTGTAGTTGTCATTGTTGTTTGGCCTGGGCTGGGTTTGATCCCACCAGCTCTGGTGCACGTAGCTGGTGCCCCAGCCGCTGAGCTGAGCTGACTTTTAAATGCAGAATCCCTAATTAGAAAAAACAGAGTTCCTTCAGTTGAAGAGAAGCCTAAACCCAATCCTGCGTTAAATACACATGCCCAAGGTGCCTAGAGTGCTGAGGAACGTGGTTTGAAAAGCTCTGCTTTAGGGGATAGGAACTTAAGAAGTGTTTTTAAGGGCAGCGGGCCTCAGGAAATGCCATAATTTCTAGATCTCTGCAGCCAGAGTCAAAGAGGAAGAAACCTTTGTAAGCCCCATATGTGCAGTTTTTATACAGAACCATCTGGCATATGTGGAAAAAAAGATGAAAAATTCCTACTAGGTTGTCATACTGAAATGACGGGGCCCGCATTTGTGGGTTATCGCCGATGCTGGGAACTTGGCCTCATTTACACAGATGTGTAATAATTATTCTCTCCTGCCTTGATCCCTAGACAGACTGGGAGGTGGACGGCTATGAACCTTTTCTCCATTCCCTGTTAGGCTGGGTATATGACATCATGTACCTTCAGGGACTGCATCACAACTTTCCTTGGGACAGTGAGTGTCCTGGTATGACATCATAAGGGAAACCTGAATCCTGCTTCTAGTTCTTTCCCCATCTTTCCACTCCAGCTTATCCCTCTGTGCAACAAGGAAGTGACTGTCCTTCATTTCTCAGAGACAGGGAAAATTATTAACAACAAAATGCTACTTTTCAAAGCATCCTCAGTTCTTGGGAAGAAAGATGCCAGAACAGTAATATCTTTCTTGGCTGACAAGCTGGAGTGAGTGGGATTAGGAAGAAAATATTTATCTGAAGACAGAGAAAATCCAGCAGCCTTGGGGCAAGGCCCCTTGCAGGCAATTTTCTCCCCAGCCTCTCACAGAATCAGAGGCCTTGCTGGGATAGTTGGAATGGTGGGAAGGAGTAAGGATGGCCTTACTCTCCCTTCTTGCCAACCTGTAGGCTAATGAATTGAAAGGAGGAGAAATTATAGCCCAGCACAGCTAGACTTGACAGAAAATTTAAAGCCCCACCCATAAATAAGCCAATGCCCAGTGCAAAGCTCCTCAGGCCCCTGTGTAGTTGGTATTACCTCACAAGTTAGAACCATATTATAAACACTTGCTGGCCTTTACATTTCTTATTGTTCCTTTTGAGTATGTAATTCCTTTTAACATTTGTTCTCAAATTTACTGGACACTGGACATATGGGATTAATAAAAATTAGATGCGCAGTTGGTACCACAAGTTACTAAATCAGAATCTACTCAGCTGGGCCCTGGGTAACTGCGTTTTAAAAAGGCTACACAGATAATGCTGATATATACCAGAGTGTGAGAACCATTATCTCACAGCCTTCTCTAGGCAGCTAACGCGCCCTTATATAGTTTAAACATTTTTCTTCCAAGGGGGAACTTCCATGTGTTCTACATGTCCTTTTTGCCCCTTGATACGACTAAAGTCCTAAAAATGACTAAGTGATTAATCTAAATGCTACACCCAATTACTTAACTGCAAAAATATAATATGCCGAAGTATACAACTGGACTGTATCTATTTTGATAATTTAACTGGAGGAATGCCAACCCAGCAGTAATCTCTTCCGTGGGATCAGGTGAGAGTTTAATTATGAGCTGGTAGGTCGTGCAGCTGCCAATAATCTGTGAGGGTGGTGATGGTGCTGACACTTCTAGCATGATGGATATCTAAATGCAGTCTTCAGCTGCCTTGGGAAATCCCTGCTTCCCTTGATCTGGCATGGAAGGAAGGGAGGTCCAGGTCTGACTGGTCAATTCCCCCAAATGGGCAGGGGGCACGAAGTGAAATGAGGGCTCTGATGAGTGCAAATTCCCAGCAGAAATCTGGCCCTATTGCCCCCGCCCCCAGGGTAGGGCTGCTGAGGTCAGGAGCAGGACTGCAAGGTTGTCTGCTGCCATCAAGACCAGACAGGATGGGTACCATAATACAATCCCGTTTGATTAAAAGAAATTTCTGGTAATGAATTAAACAGACCCAAGGAAAAAAAGGACACCGTGGCAATATATTCTCCTGGCACCCAGCACACAGAGGGAAGAGAGGGGAAAGAGAGAAAGGAGACATAAATAAAAGGGACTACTCACTGGGGCTTTTTTCTTCAGCAAGGTCACAGGCACAGAGCAGGTCAGAATCGATTGAGATGGGTTTCTGCTTAATCCAAAACTTAGTGCTGGCTTTCTGATTCGTAACAGGGTCTATCTCTACTTTGTCTCCAGAGATACCTGTGAAGTGAACGAGATGATAAAAAAGAAGCCATAAGAAGTAGAAAGTGTGAGTTCAGTGTAATCATTTGACCTGTTTTATAAATCCTAAACAGGATGAACATGAGCTCCTTCTGAGGGCTTTGGGGAATGCTGTGGGTTTTTAAAGACAGACATAAGGAAACTCCAAATGGCACACAGAAGTTGCACAGTCTGGTTTACTGGGTGGGTGAACTGGGGAGGTGAGAACAACCCAAAATATATGAAAAGGTATTAAGGAACACACTGTCTTAGGTATAAGGTAGAGTACAATATAGAATTCACCTACATATTATATATCTCTATATTGTAATGAAATAAACCATCAGGCTCACTTAGACAGTTTTGCTCCATGTTCTTTCCTTTGTTTAAAAGATGATCTGAGGTGGACACATAAATCTGTAACATCCCCTATTCTTCAATATCTAAGCTACTGATGAACAGTTTCTGAGCTGGAAAAACCTTCCATGCTAAAAATAGCATGGGGGAGGGGGAGGAAACTATCTCTTCCTTTTTGTGACACTAAATCATTTTCCAAGCTATATTTAAAGGAAATCACAGGAGGATCTAAAGGTCCTTTACATAAAACCTTCCAAGTTTAAGTCCTGGAGCCTGGGTTCAGGCAGTGGAGATCACTGCTTCCTTGCTGAGGCAGAGACTTAGCACTGGGTGTGAGCCTGGTACAACAAAGACTTTACAATAGGAATCCAGAATGTTAAATACTGGCACTTCAGGTTTCATTTTCAGAGCTGTGAAAGACATAACATGTTGTATAGTGACTGGGAATAAAGGTGTTTGTAGAACAAAGGTAATACCAGGTATGGGAGGTGGTTCAGGGGTAAGTGTGGAAATGAACAATTGCTTTCCCGGTATAGCAGAAGAGTATACTCTCAGCCTGACACAAATGATCTAGTCTAGATGCGTGATTTCTCCCCTTTTTTTGCTGAAAATTGGGGAATCTGTTCATGAAGTGAGACAAAAGCCTCCAATGTGCCTTCTAGAGTGGGCCCCATATGGGACCTTAAAAGTAATTATTTTTTAGGCCATAGTTTAAAGGTCAGGGTCAAAGCAAGAAAAAGCAAAATGAAGTAAAGATGTAAGATATAATTAAAATAATCAAGCATGTATATTGCAACAGAAAAGACAATCAGAGTTAACATATTTCAACCTATGAATCACTCAGAAATTTTTGAACAAAATGTGAGAAAACTCAGTAAGCCAAAAGAGGCAAATAAAAGAAACAGCCCCTTAACTACCCCCACAAAAAACCCCGAAAACCAAAATATATACATGCAACAACCATCACGGTCTGACAGTGATTTTAAAATTAAAAAAGAAAACAAATACAAACAAAATCCTCATGATGAGGTCTGCTACACACTCCATTTATTTATTTCTATTTTATTTTATGAATAAATTACAAAGACCAGTTAGACAAAGACAGAAGGCTACCTGCAGAGACTACAGTAGAGACTCTGCCATTTTCCGAGGAGAAAATGCAGTGCTGGCTGCTTACCCCTGCTCATCACTGTGTGGTCTTTGGTAAAGATTAATAATTGGTCTTTTTTTTTTACTAATCAAACGTTGGGATTTGTCATTAGACATTTCAGGAATATCATGTTTCAATTAGGCATGATGTCCTAAGTCCAACTGACTCTGGACATTCAGTTCTAGATGATTTCAGGAGGGTGAGAATGTATCAGGAGACCAATTGTATTACATTTCACTTAAAATAGATTACCACTATCTAGTTACACTCTTGCCTCCAATTTGGTCATTAATTGTTAAAGATCTGGACATTTCTATAGTTCCCTGAAAAAAGAAAAGTACTTAAGCCAGGGTTGTTGATAGCAAGAATGTGTGTGTGTGTTTCCCCCTCCTTCTGTTTCTTATTTTGACATTTATAAAAGTCAAAATGAACAGAGTAAAATAAATGTGCATATCTCTTATGTGGAAATAAACCCTGCCCCCCATTCTGTTCTCAGAATTGGGGGGGGGGAATCATCACCAGGGAGACACGGTTTTAAAATTTTGTTCTATGGCCCTGCAACTCTTGAAGCCGTAGTCAGTCAATATTGTTAATGTACCTTGTTAATTTGATAGGATTTGTCAGGTAACTCCACTGGAAAATTATATAAAACTGTTCCAGATGAAAAGATGATAGTGACATGAATTAAAGTGATAGAACAATAGTGGAATATAAACCAGAAATGACACCCAAAGTGGCTGTTGATTTATTGCCATACTGAGTTTGGTTCTGGGCTCCCATGTATATTAGCGCTACAAATCTGGGTCCATTTAGCAGAGGGATGCTCATACATACATCACCAGCTCCTGCTCCAAGCCAAGGTCACTCCCCATTGCATCAATCTTTTCAACAGAGCCTACTTCACAAAGCAGGACTTTTGTAACCATCTCAGATGTAACAGACTCTCGTTCCCTTTCATCTTTCTTTTATCATGTAAAGTACACTTTAACTTCTATTATTTTTATCTGCAAATTGTTACTGTACAGTTCATCCATTATAGGCTGTATCTCTGCATCAATTGCCTACGCTGTGCACGGCCACAGGAACACTTTCCCAATGACGCCCTTTCCTGGGGTTATTGTGCAGTCACTGTTCACCGAAGAGAACCCCAAGACTGGGGCTTGGGGATAAAGTTGTGGGAGATGAATATAATAGGTTCAAGATGGGCAGACAGGTGGAAAACCATTTAAATAATTGGTGTGTTCCAAAAAAGTTGTGTGTAAATCAGACTTTTTTCTGAACTGAATCTCATTTTCCCACTGACTTCTAGTTGCAGAGATACTTCATCTTCATTTTGGATTGATCTGTAATTGGCAGGGGCTCTGAACACTTTAGTTTTAAGTCTCTCTGCCCTGTAGGCTTTCAGTCAAGTAGTTAATGATCTGTAAAGCACTTGCCTGCCTAGAGGAGTCACTATTTAAAGGAACCTGTAGGGGAATCTTTCTTGATGGGAAAAATCCTTTTGTACATTAAATAATCTCACCCCACTTGAGATTTGTGTGAGTCTCAGCTTCTCAAAGCAGAGCCTGCAGCCCCATGAGGCCCTATTTTCTCCTGCTTGCTCTGATTCCAGGCTGGGAGGGCCCCAGACAGTCCACAGTGGGGGCCATCTTCTGAGCATACCCAGACCCTCTGCCACAAAGAGAAAGTTGGTAGAATCCAGCCTGGGGGCAAACAGAGACCTCTTCTGTCCCTGGCCTGAGGTCTTCTTGGTTAAAAGGAAGAGCCTGGTGGAGGGGAAACCAGTTAGGAGGCTGGTCCCACGGCCCAGGCCAGGACCAAGGATGGCTGGGGGATGCAGTGGGGACCTGCAGGTTAAAGACAAAAGCATGAGGACTAGGCAAATGACAGGATATGGGGTGCGAGGAAGAAGGGAAAGTTAAAAGAGGACCCTGGGGCATCACTGCGGTGATGAGGAGAGGTGAGGTGGAAGCCGGGATGGTGGGGATCTCAAGTGGGGAGGACAAGTAGTGCAACTGTGACTCACTTGTCACTGTCAATTCTCTGCTGCTAAGGGGAGTGGGTGGGTTAGGAGGCCAGAAGCAGCACTGCCTCCCTGTGACAAAGGAATGCTGAGGGAAGGAGGACAGCTGTGTGCATGTTCCCTGTGGCTTTCCTGAAGTCAGAGAGCAAAGGTACAACCCCAGCAGGCTCACTGTAGTTCCTGCTTCAACAGACACAGGCACCAGGAATCACCTGGTACAAGCTTTTCCTTAAGCCTGACAGGTATGATGCCAATTATGGCGCCATTCGCTGAGCACCTGAAGTATTAACACAGCAACTAATATTAACCGGCACCAACTATGTCCCAGGTGGTTAGAGATCCATTGACTCAAATCTCCTAAAAATCTTATAAGATTGGTTACTATGTTCACCCCTATTTCATAGTCTAAGAAACAGAAACACAGAGGGGTTAAGTAACTTGCCCAAGATTACCCAGCTCAAAAGTGGCAAAGCTGGAATTTGAACCCAGGGAGTCCAGCCCAGAACATGTCCTCTCAGACATTACGCTATTCTATAAGAATCATGCTAAATGCAACATACCCAAGGAGAGGGAAAGGTGCTTGCCTAAGGTCAGGGAGTGGAAAAGCCACTTTTCAAACCCCAGAGCTGTCTGCTTCCAGTGTCTTGGTTCTTTTCACTGCTCCATATGGCTCCATCTGAGTCCAGACGATGCAGTAAGGAACTACGCCTAAATAGTCTTTAGTCTGTCTGTCAATCATCACCAAGGGACAAATAAGTATTCAAATATGCCAATAAATGCATACATGTATTTTTGTTCATACATGGCAAACTAGAACATAAAATGTAATCAATATCCTTCTTTCTGATCACTGAGCATGGTTTTGATTTTCTTGGCTAAAGTTTTTTGTAAAGTTACTGAAGGAAAGGCAGAGGTACTCCTTAAAGTAGCACTTATGTACCATTTTAAATAATTCAAATTTTAAATGTGTCTCCAAGGAAATAAGGGAAGTTGGCTTTAGTCAAATTTACATTTCTCCAACTTAAATGGCAACAATAAAAGAAGAGTTAATCCAACCATAATGGAATACAACATAATTGTGAAAAATTATTCATAAGGAAATTTTTGACTTGGAAAAATTCTTATGACACAATTGAAAAAGAAAGGAAAACATTCACAAAAAAGAGATCAAAGGAGTATGTTTCAAAGTGGTTAAGAGTGGTTGACTCTCGTTAGCAGGATTATATTCTTTCCTTTTCTGTATTTTTCCAAAAGAAAAATTCTCTCAAAAATAAAAACAAACATCGCTATTTAATAGGTGACATTTAAAGTAAACCTTCCATTTGATTCTGTAATCCCATTACTAAGTATGTGCCCAGAGGGGGAAAACAAATCACTTTACCATAAGCACATTCACAGCTCAATTCACAATCACCAAGACACTGAAGGAACTTGAATTGCCCATCAGCTCATGAATGGATTAATAAACTGTGGTATATGTATATCATGGAATACTATTCAGCCATAAAAGGATAGAGATTTTGTATCTTTTGTATTTACCTGGATGGAGCTTAAGAACATGCTTCTTAGTAAAGTATCACAAGAATGGAAAAGCAGCCAATATATGCAACACTAATATGAAACCAACAGATAAACAACTATACCCACACATGAGGGAAAAAATTAAATTCAAGTACAGGGAGGGGATTGGTAAGCTCTCACCTAATGGGCACAATGTAAGGATATACAGCACATCCCCTAGGTGAAGGGCTCAACTACAACTTGGACTCTGCTGGCCAAATGCAAACAATGTAACCTAACCATCTCTACCCTTATATTCATCTGAATTAAAAAAAAAAGTTGACACTTTTTGGACTTCAATACCCTTTCCCAATATAAAATGTGGGGAAGGACAAGTACACGAATAATGGTGAAAAGTGACCCTAAACTGAAGAATACTTCTTCCAGCAGCTCCCAAATACCCCAGGGCCTGAGCTGCTGGGAGGTGCTAGTGAGCTTCTTTACACCACCTGAGGCCACTCTCAAAACAGTGCCCAGCAGGCTGCCCTCCCCCAGCTGTGGCAAGTGAGGAAGAAGGGAGCATGGGGGCTGGCCTGGAGCAGCCAGGGTCATCTCCTTCCCTCGGGAACAGGGAGGCCGTTTGTCTCCCTTACCAGCTCTCTCCCTAACCACTTACCCACAGCCATCCGTCATGACCTTTTCATGCTCCCACTCCTGACAGCTTCCAGATACAGTGAGTCAAACTTCACTGGAAGCAAACTATCACACCAACTGTCAAAGGCAGAAAACACTGCCTGATTGCTGTCCTACATCATCGCCAGCATATAAATCCTACCTTAACAAGACAGCTCAAAATAAACAAAAACGCTACTCTAATGTATACATGACTCTCTAGGGAAACTATTTGTCCACGGCTTTATCCTGGTTATCACAAGGAGACCCTAACTAACTACATGATTTCCATAAAAGGGAATTAGCATTGTGTATCATCTTCTGCTAACATTCAGAGTTACCCACTTTGGGCAGCCCCTGTGCTAAGTCCTTTCATGTAAGTGGCTATTTAGAGTTTACCATACCTCAATTAGCAAGGTAGTGTTAGCCCATTTTATATTTAAAGGCAGTATAGCACAGAGAGGTCAGGGATAGGGACTTTGAAATCAGAAAGTCCTAAGTTCAAATATCAGCTTTCCTACTTCCTATAGCAAATTGCTATAAAATGGGCATAATAATAATATATACCTAATGGCTCATTGTGAGCATTAAGTGAAATAAGGCACAAAAAATACTTGAATTTGTGCCTCATTCACAGCTGGCGACTATCACTACTACTTCTAATGACTACTGTTGTCAGGAGTCAGACACTGGTCTAAGGGGTATGACACGCACCCAGTGATGAGGAGCTATAGGAAGCTGGGAAACTGGCCCTTGGTTTGGCGTGTAGAGAGACTTCTTCCTGCAACCTGCTCTACATCCCAGTTTTGGAAGCACCAAGATCCAGCTAAGGAGACCAACACCCTCAAGCAGGTGAATCCTTTCAGTAACCTCCCACTATCACCAAGTGTACTGAGCTTGTCTCTTTCTTGCAACCTCCAAGAGTTTAATTCAACATTAGGAAGAATGTTCTCAGACCTGGAGTTGTGAAAATTTTTGTGCTAGGGAATCCCTATCCTATGAGGTCTCCAGGTCTTTAATTTGGAGATCTTGTTTTTTCTTGAGACAGAGTCTCACTATGGCATCCTCAGTAGAATGCTGTGACATCACGGCTCACAGCAACCTCAAACTTTTTTTTTTTTAAGACAGAACCTGAAGCTGTCGCCCTCGGTAGAGTGCCATGGCATCACAGCTCACAGCAACCTCCAACTCCTGGGCTCAAGCGAGTCTCCACCTCCCAAGCAGCTGGGATTATAGGCGCCTGCCACAACGCCCAGCTAAATTTTTTGTTTGCAGCTATCATTGTTGTTTGGCAGGCCCGGGCTGGATTAGAACCCACCAGCTCAGGTGTACACAGCTGGCGCCTTAGCCGCTTGAGCCACAGGCGCAGAGCCAACCTCAAACTTTTTTTTGAGACAGAGTCTCACTTTGTTGCTCTCGGTAGAGTGCGGTGGCATCACAGCTCACAGCAACCTCCAGCTCTTGGGCTTAGGAGATTCTCTTGCCTTAGCCTCCTGAGTAGCTGGGACTATGGGCACCCACCACAACGCCTGGCTATTTTTTTGCTGCAGTTTGGCTGGGGCCAGGTTCGAACCTGCCACTCTAAGAATATGGGGCTGGCACTGTACTCACTGAGCCACAGGCACTGCCCAGCAACCTCAAACTCTTGGGGCTTAAGCTACTCTCTTCACTCAGCCTCTGAAGTAGCTGGAACTACAGACGCCTACCACAATGCCCGACTATATTTTTGTTGTTGCTGTCATTGTTGTTTTAGCTGGCCTGGGCCGGGATCGAACCCACCAGCCCCGTTGCATGTGGCCAGCGCCCTAACCACTGAGCTATGGGCACTGAGCCTGAAGATCTTGTTTTTGCTAGCACATTCCCACTGGGGTTATTCTGGGGGAAGTTACTTTCTTGGAGAGCCTGAGCTTCCTCTGTAAAATGGGGGTAGCAGCCATATCAACTTCCAGGTTATAATGCAGATGGAATAGCATAAGCACATAAAAAACTTAGCATGGGCTGGCACAAAATGAGAGCTCAATTAGTTGTTATTCAAATTACTATTAAAGATGAACCTCAGAAAGGTGAAATGATATACTAGCTCAGGGTCAACTAAGTTAGTAACTTCTGAGCGGGGCTGAAGCCTAGGTCTAGCTAAATCTACTGTGTTGCCTCGTGCCAGGTGCTTCCATCACGCCAGAGGAGAATGCTCGACTCTCCTAAGGTACCCTTAAAATACCCCTCTAGGAGGCCAAAACAACACTTGGGCAAAAACTAGGCTTTTACATTCCAAGTCTCAGTATTTCCCAGTGTACTGTTTATTTGCTCAGACATCATGAGCTGTGTGGTTCATTCATCAATTTCTTACAACTCTGAATCTAAGACTACAAAAGCCCCACTGTTGTTAAAATCCTGGAGTAGCTTTTCATACAATTCTACAATCCTCTTGTCTGTAGGTTACCTAGAGCCTATGAAAGCCCAGAAAGCCCCCAGGGAGTGCCACTGAACAACTCTGGGCCAGAGTGGATTTTGCTAAATATACACAGCCAATCGATAGCATCCACCGAACAGTCAGGGAAGTCTTTGAAACTTGTCTGAATTTACACACAGGATCAGACACACATGCTGTTTGGGCTTAATGAGACCTCAGAGATCACCTAGTCCTGGGCTTTCATTCCCCTTCTGAAGAAATTGAGGCTCAGGGCTGGGACATGACTTGTCTGATGTCACCCATTAATGACAGAGCTATAACCGTAATTCATATCCTCATACTACCAACCAGGCTAGGGCTTACATATACCAGCTCTCTTACATTGCAAGAGCACTGTGTATTCACACAGCAATCAAATGCATTACAGTATAAAAAGCACTGCCTCCAGCAACGTGTTTGGCACCCAAAATAGAAGACAAAATCATATTTTAGATCACAACTAAAACAAAACCCAGTAGAGCCTTGCTTGAGATCAAGTGGCCTGAGATCAAGTGGTTCGATTCAAGCGGTCATTCCAAATCTGTTCAGGAATCACAGCTAAAAGCTGCCAAGGCCAGTGTGTGGTCACTCAGAGACTCAAGGACAAGTCTGAGTGTATTTGACTACATTGTTAGCCTGGGCATGCAAACTAAGGGGTGGCCTGAACACAAACAAATGCACGGGAGCATTCAGTACAGGGCTCTGTCCTAGGGCAGAACTTACTAAATGAGACCTGACATATTTAGTTTCAGAAAACTTGTGTTTGGGTGAGGGGTAAATTCTCTCAAGTGAACTTACAATGTCAGCTAAGAAGCAGTAATGCTGTTTCCTAAAAGAATTTATAATACTACTTGTGGAGTGGGGGAAAGACAGATGCTCCCCATGTCAGGCCCTGGGACACTGTTGAAGTTTAAATTCTAAGGATGAAGAAATGATACAGAGTACAGAGCCGTGGATAAACTCACATGAATCCTACTGCCATTAATTCCATTATGCCAGTAGTTCTCCACTTTTTCCAATTCTCAATTTTTTCTCAAGTACCTGGGGAACCTGACACATTGTCATTAACAACCCTGGATTATTTACAGGAATTCTCAAAGGGGTGGCTCTGGCAGCAGGAAACTAGTGGAACATGTGCAGTTAGAAAAGCTCTTGGAGTTTCTGACATTCCCAGTCATTTCCCTAAACCCAATCACTGCATCAAGCACTAATGTGCTTAAGGAGTTTCCTGGAGGCAGTCTTGATATAATAGTATTTGTCTTGCTATCTTACAAGTTCATTAATATTATTAAACTCAATTCCATATTTTGGTTCAGAAAATGCTGTCCCAATAGGGACAGAACAATCACTTAACAGTAGAATTGCCATCCTCAAATTACTGAACAGACCCAGGGATTCTGGAGTAGAGTGTGATTCATGTCTCTTGGTGGTCACTTTAGTGTCTCAGAAAGGAACAGGGTATCTCCTTAGGGTTCAATGAGAAATGAAGCGGAAGCATGGAAGGAAGATTAAGCCATTTCCTAAGAACACGCATTTCCAGATCATCTAATTACTTAAACTGTGTTCCACAGGCACCCCAAATGAAAATAAGGGAAAATTTTTGTTCGTACAGTCACCCAGAACTACTTTTGGCCTCAGAAACAATTTGTGATGCTGCCTCAGCACATCACTCTGGGCAGACATCCACAAACTTGATTTACCTTCTCTATAATATATGGTATTGTACTTGATACTTCTGATAAATAACTACTATAAACACAAGTAATATGATTATACATACTGAATTTTATGAAGAGATAAAGGAAGTACCCATGGAACCATGGTAGAGGTGATCTTACATCCTTTATCTGTTAATCCTTTACAGATTCTGTATATTCTATATAAAATTATGTTACATTGTATATGTAATTATGACACAGATGGAAATCATGATGTATTATGTGTTTAGTAACAGAGTCCTTCAGGGACACAGGACAGGTGTACATTGGCAAATGATAAGGGAAAGGTGCCAAGTTAGTACAAATGGCACAACTATCAAACTACTTTTCAGGTTGACCTGCCCAGTCAGTAAAAACAAGTTTGGATGAAGAAATAAGGGATAAGAGAGTCCATTGAATACTGTGAGGCTGTGTGTCACCACAATTAAGGGGAGATTCTTTTATTTTTTTCTCCCTGAGACAGGGTCTTGCTCTGTGGCCCTGGCTGGAGTACAGTGGCAGGATCTTAATTCACTGTAGCCTCAAACTCCTGGGCTTAAGCAATCATCCTGCTATAGCCTCCTGAGTAGCTGGGTCTATGGGTCTATGAGTTACAATGCCTGGCAATTCTGTGAAGATGGGGTCTTGCTATATTGCCCTGGCCGGTCTCAAACTCTTGGCCTCCCAAAGTGCTGAGATGATAGATGTGAGCCACTATGCCTGGCAAGGGGAGATTCTGAGCCAGTTGCTCTGGGATGAGGCCAGGGAATTATTGAATTTGACAGATGACTGGGGTGAGACTCACTGCTCTAAGGTACTATGCAACGAGAGGTACCACTCCAGTGATGTCTTGGCCCTCTCTGCTTTGTTCTTGTGTTGGTTTCTATGCAGCCCCTTGGCTGGCGCATCATAATTCAGCTTCTTCCAGCTGGCCAACAAATACTTATTGACAATATACTCTGGGCTTTCTAGATACGGCTGGCATTCACCATCTAACCCTTTTCATGTCAGTGTTCCCCAACCTACTCCCTCCTGTCAATGTTGGCATGTTTGGGTAGCATCCCTGTCTCAGTGGCTGACCTCCCTTCAAGGGGTCAGGCATACTGAATTAGGCACAGGGAAGATGACGTTAATGGATATAGCTTCAACTTGGTAGAAACTCAAGCAAGGTCTACACTTAGAGGTCATTTGCAGTTCTAGGTCCAACATGGAAAGCAGACAAGATGAAATATCCCAAGAATGTTTTAGAGAAATACACGGAATGGTTAGGCATGATGGTTTTTTTTGGTAAGCTTTCCTGCTGGTAGAGCAGGGGTGGAGAATAGACTTCAGTTTAAGAACCAACTTTAATTGATTAGTAGGGGTTACTTATAGGGCTGTGTTGGAAAGAACTGTGAGGTTAAGTTTGGGCCCAGAGGGAAGAAGTGCAGTGGCTGATGAGCCAGTTCTGAAGGGGAGTGGAGGAGGGAGGTGGAGCACTCAAGCCTCTGATGTCATCTCCAGTGCAAGGCAAGGGAGAGGGATGAGGGATGTGCACACATTTTGGAACTAGCCAACTAGAAGTAATTATTTCCTTTGCAAGGGCAAATTAATGATTAAGCCACCTGTGATGTGATGAGTTTGGCATATGGGATTGGGTTTCAGTCTCAGTTTGGCTACTGGGACTGGATATCGCACTGTATATCCTGATGGCAGAGGGAGGGGGAGAGTTAGTGCTCACTGAGTAGTAGCTACGAGCCTGTAGACACCAAGTGCTTTACACGCACCAGATTATTTCACTAATCCCTCCAAGTTGTAGTTTTCTGTCATGAAATGTGAACAACTATCAAAGTGGTGTGTACATTAAATGATGGAATAGGGATGAGCATTCTTTGTATGTTACAAATCACCACAGAACTACAGAGTATCGGCACAATACTGATTTGCATACACGTGATAATGTAGTAGTTAGGCCCAAGGCTCAGCCTGTCAGTCTTGGATTCTGATCTCAGCTTCACAACTCACTAGATTTCCCCCTATGCCCCAGTTTTATCAGGTAAAAAATGAAGATAGTACTGTATAGTACTGTGATTTCAGGTGGCACTGCATGCAAAAGAGTGATCAGCAAAGGGCCTGGCACACAGTAAGAACCTCCTAAGAACTGCTTTTAAAAACTATTTCTTATTAATATTATTTTAAAGGATCAGTCTTTGATACAGGTTTCAATAGTAGCATCCAATAGTTTTTTAACCATAAAAAGTCTGGTGGAAAACTGGTTTAAGTTTTGGTCTTGCAGATCAAAGTTTGAGTCTCTCATCCCTTGACTTTCTCAGAAACTATGGCAGATGGTAAAATTGGCACATTAGCCACTACTTTCCACCAGAAGACAGGCAGCTGCAGGGGCACTGCAGAACCTGGGGATTCCGGTCCTCTGCTGTGTGCTCTTACGTACCACTAATTCAGTGTGGACGGGTGGTTTTCTGTGGAATCAGCAGGGATGCCGGGCAAATGCCCCACACAGATACCACTTAGAAGAGCTTGCCACGGGGGCCAAGTTAAATCTCTGACTGACACAGGACGGGTGGGTGGAGGAGATCATCCATCAGTGTCAGGAAAAATCTGAAGCACCTGGCTAGTCAGGTGAAATAAAATAAATTATTTACTGATCTCAGAATCCAGCTGCTCCCTTGAATGC
The DNA here is from genome assembly GCA_963574575.1 of Galagoides demidoff. Classification (NCBI taxonomy): domain Eukaryota; kingdom Metazoa; phylum Chordata; class Mammalia; order Primates; family Galagidae; genus Galagoides; species Galagoides demidoff. The sequence goes on from CAUYQV010008185.1 coordinate 22,909, forward strand.
TTGTAAAAGGGTCTTGTGTTTACTGCTCTGCACTTTGTAGTAGAACCTGTTTCATAAGGAAAGAAGTTCTGGGCTCAGCGCCTGTGGCTCAATTGACTAAGGCGCCAGCCACGTACACCTAAGGTGGTGGGTTCAATCCCCAGCCCGGGCCCGCCAAACAACAATGATGGCTGCAACCAAAAAATGGCTGGGCGTTGTGGCGGGTGCCTGTGGTCCCAGCTACTTGGGAGGTGGAGGCAGGAGACTCGCTTGAGCCCAGGAGTTGGAGGTTGCTATGAGCTGTGATGCC